>JARPRG010000325.1:490474-506090 GCA_031001745.1 Hartigia nigra | reverse complement strand
GACGACGACGACGACGGAACTGAAACTGAAAGTTGATCCTATCGTTTCTCATGCCCTCGTATCATTTACCTCTCAAGCAATTGATTCAGGATACTTAAAATTCGTATGAATGTAAACCTTAACTTAACTGAACTTGTTCGGATGTATAGACATTCGTTAAATATTACTTTCAGAGCGGATACAATCAGATAATTCGGGAATAATAGTTTCGGCCGTCGAGTCGCCATATTTTGTTCCCAATACCTACGCGTATACTACGAGTTGACTCAGGTAGAGACTCTGTCGGTCGCTGCCCGTACAGCCGGTTGCCTGTATTTGGCGCAAGACTCGACCGAGTCTCTTGATTATAAAAAAAAGATTTTATAGGTGCGTAGATGCTCTTAAAGAAATAACGTTAAATCAATGGCAAATTATTTGTATAGAATTTTTTCGTTATGCCATTGGTTTTTTTTTTTATCAAATTTTTAGTTTCCTCTCGTCATCGATTGGATTTTTTTTTACAAATTCTATATAGTCACGAATGGGTCCACGTGTCAAATAAATCGGCTCTGCTCGTCGATAACGATTGGGAAAATGTGTTCTCGAACGTATAAAACGTTTTCTTTACATTTCTCTTTTTATTGCCCATACTTCTCATCCTCTACGATTCTATTCGATATTTACCTGCAGCCACCCCTGCAGGAGGGATGACACTTTTCAGGGTAGGAATATTTATTAGAACCTCGTCGAATGTCCGAATTACAGTTTATCCAGTTGACTCGATCGAAACTACATTTTTCAACGAGATTTCTGTTAGAGCCTTGTACATACCTATACCTACCCTAATCCTTCTCTCATTCACTACTGACGCTATTCAACCCCCTATCCTCGCCTACTCTTCATCCCTCTTCACTCCTCCTATCTACGCGGCCCGCGCGTATTCTTCCTTTAGAAATATTCACAGGTAGTCTGAGCTGCGTGTTTCTTTATTAAAAAGGGGTATTTTTTTTCTATAAGGAGCAAGAGGGGATGAGCCAGCCATCCAGGACTCGAAATCTGCAAATGGATTCGCAAACTAATTTAATCGAAAGAGATGATAGAAAGAGAGAAAAAATAAAAGAGGATACGTAGTATGTACAGTAAATGGTCTAAAGAATAGACTCCAGAAAATTTTCGTATAACTAAGTAAAATGTGCTGGTGAAAGGGTGTGAGAAAATGGGAGGTGTCGACAAGGGGGGTTGGGTTTCTAAAAGTAAGAGAAAAGTCAGCAGAATCTAAGACGAAGGATACGGGTTGGATACCAGTATTATATAGCTACCGAATAAAGGATGAACAAGGATAGTCTGGAATACCTAGAGAGGGTAGCCAGAAATCGCTCCGGGAGCCACTCCGATTGGAGTTCAGTCTGTAGTCATCAATTTTGATATATCTGTACAATCTGGCCAGATGATAAATCCAGGATGAATCCTGTCGCTCTAGCAACCAGCCAGTTTCTCCTCCTCCTCCTCCTCCTCTCTCTACTACCCAACATTTATATTCATATAAATGCGCTCCAATTACGCTGGCATTGTTGCTGCGAAATCGAAACGTCGGCGCTACCGTTTCAGCGGAATGCCAACGGCGCTCTAGCATTTTCGTTATACGATATCACAGGAATGGCAGGGATCTCTGAAACCATAGTGAATCTGTATTAGCATTGGTATCATTATAGAGCTGTTTAACTATGGTTACAATTGTCATGGAATTCAACTGTATTGTACAGTATTGTCTGATAATAAAGGCAATTCGGCAGAACGTAGTACAGGTAATAAGATTTTTATAAAATTGGATGCTGCGAAAGTGAATGGAGTAGAATCTTCTTATCTGATAAAAATAGTAAGTACAGTAAGTGTCCTGCTCGCGAGGTCTCTGTGTAATAGTCATTCTTATACCTGACTTCACTTCTAGGTCGATCCTTATTACTACGGACTATACATCGAGGACCAATGCAAATGGAAGGAGCGCTTCTACGTCATCGAAGATGAATTCATCTCACTTGGCTTCTTCGATAATAAGAGAATCTTAGGATTCTTGTCTATCAGCTTTTTCTGACAGATAAAAGAAAAAGTCTTGTACTTAAAAGAAAATTATGACTATTCGTTAAAACTTTTTTTTTATGGTTGTCATCTATTTTTATATAAAAAATTACCAGATACGATTCAAATCTGTTGAACAATCTATTAGTCATCAACAACATCCAGAATCAAATTATTTCCGTGTGACATCCAAACCTATGTTTTTATCCTTATATATATATATATGTATATAAAATAAAATATATATAATATATAAATTTAATATGTAATTATATATAATAAAATATATAGATATTATATATATATATATATATATATATATATATATATATATATATATATGTATGTATGTACTACAATATGCCATAGATCGTATAAAATAGCGGATTGATATCCATACGAAATTCATGAAACGCATGAATCACCCAATAGCATGGACGTTCGCGGGTAGTAGAATTCGTCAGAATTACTGGTGTGTATTATTGGACGCGTGAATTCGATTTATCCGTTCAAAATCTACTTGTGCATAGTTATGAACCGAGAGGAAAAAGCGTCGCGACGCAAAAGATGACATTTAAGATTTAGCAACCCTTAGCGTAGAGTGACAGTGACAGAATCGAATAGCGTACTTGCATGTAGTAACAAAGAAAGACAAACGTAGACAAGCAGAAAGAGAAAATGAGAGAGATTGAAGAATAGAATTGCATTGGATGACGTATTCCGCACTCTCTGCACAGCGTACACGTATACCATCCAGAAATGTCCTTCCATAGGCAAGAGTGAACGCATGACAACGGCGTCTGTCGTCTACTCACTAGTTGACAGTCGAGCTGCGCACTCCAATTAAAGCTAATGATTTTACGCGCCCTCTTAACTTTAATTGTCACCTCTTGTATGTCCCCCCCGCCCTTGGTGTGTATTCGACGCATCCTTTTTCCTGTCAGGATTTTTTTTTTTCAAGACACTATCATCCCTCTTTCAACCACCTTCCTTCTTTACCTCGCTACTTCAGCATGTGTCTCTCTTCGTTTTCTTCTTCACTCCCTCAGTCATAACGAAGAACTCAGCTACCCCAAGTGCGTCTAGACCAGTGTTTATGTATTCACTGACTGAAGTGGATGGGGGTCTACATGGTAGTTTCGTCGTATACATGTACCAACTCTACTAAGATATATTGAAATCCGTAGTGACACGAGTACGTGCCAAATGCCACACGTTATCCCAGGCGTCTCATTAGTAACGGACCGTTCCTGGCACTCCGGGGAAGATCACAGCGGTCGTCGCAGTGGCACGTAGTTGGTGGTGTGCAGGAAGCTGAGAACGAAGAAGAGAGTAAAATAAAAGTGGATGATAGATATAATAGGTACTAGAAGGAAATTAATTATATATACCGAGTGAGTATAGTATTATGCTGCACAACTATAGTTACAGTATAAGATTTTACAATAGTGCGCCTTAAATTTCATGAATAATTTCACATACGGCTGTTTCCTTTAATTACGAGCCGAACTGGGCTCCTTCCATATGCTCCATGTATATACGTATATATGCGGTCACGTACGTACAGATACAACAGTGACATTTCTCTCTTGTGCAGGATTGCGCCGTACAATGGACCATTACATAATGGAAGACAACGTAGCCTACTGCTTCTACTACGTAATGCAGCTACACCGGAGCAGAAATGGGCCGTTGCTCTGACTTGGTTCTAAGGGGATGAAATTGTGGGGTGGTTGGTTTACAATCAGTATACACTCTCGTGTCTCCAGGGGGTGTGCACGTATACGGAGAAACATTCTGCGAACCACTAGACACCCCTTGTTGCAGTCTACATGATTTCGTTCTTGAAATGATGGCGGGATCAGCAGGAAGCAGGAGGATGATGAGCACCAGAACCAATCAGGAATATCGATACTGCTATCACCCTTCGATTTACAGTCTGTCCGTCTCTCTTTCTCTTTCGTATTTTCTACGTCTGGTCTTCCCTTCGTTTCCCAATGACCACTGCTACTACAAACCGTACGATTTGACCAACGATTCATGTTACTTCCACGACCTGGGATTATTGTTTGTGGTCGGCTTTGCGTCGTTCGGTTTGCTGCGGGTCGTGCCAGCCTAACCTGACTTAATCAGGAGGGCGTTTCGGCGACAAGAATCAAGCCGATACAAAGCCAGCCGGACTATCAGGGAATCGTTGATATCGTGGGAAGCAGTGCCTATTTATTCCACCTGTTAACACGATAATGTCGACGGGTTAACGACGCTTTCGAAACGCAGGTTAACGTATAGCTGAGTCCAGTTTGCGATCGCATTTAAATCCTCTAAATAATTATAGGAAAATTATGAAACAATGGGCACTGAAGAAGTGATTACAAAAATATTATCAATTACCAGAGTCATTGTTGAGTTATACTGAAATTAGCTTTATGCAGGCATTTAGCATTGTTAATAATTTTAACACCTTTTGCATTGATTCAATTAATCCCACAGTTCATTACTATCTCTGCTCCATCCAGCTTCCTCTTGTTATATAACATTTTGTTTATGATCTGGGAATGTACGGGCAAAGTAGGATGAAAAAAAAATAAAATCTTTCATCCACCCGTGACAAATTGATGCATTTCCTGCAAAAGATACATACTTTTATATGTGTATTCTAAAGATTCCTATTACTTCAGGTAAACATTCAGATCCGTATAAGCATAGGAGTATGTATATCCACGTAACCTATGCATCCAGTAACACCAGTAGAACGTTATTTTAATGAGAGATACATACGCATATCCATTATGTAGGTAGATTATGATAATCTGATACTCTGTAATCCATCCTATAGTCCTACCGCAAGTACAGCTCTGCTATTTACATTCTAGCCCCATTTTAGTTTTCGATTATTCAAGTTAACTCTTGCGCCTCCTAAATTCCAACAATGATTTGCATCCGCGGAATCGTTGCTTATCTCGATCTGAAATCAGGTACGATAAGGATAATATTTCTAAATAGATCGATAACAGTTAAAATTGCTTGGTTTGATAAATTATATACCTTTCAATTGAATGGAGTGATAACGCCAAAAAGTTCATGTAGCCATAGAGAGAATTTTGTAGCGTTACCGTGGAGTGACTATATAAGAATTTTAACACGTGAGTGAAAAGTGTATTAAAAGAGGAAATGAGGTTGTGGCGTCCAGGTCTCACGGGTCACGTCAAAGAGAGATCTCAGTAACGAAGCGCGGACTTTGAAAATTCCATAATTGAATTTGGTCCAGGATGTAGGAGGAACGTAGGAACATCATCCGCTATCAGTGATATATGATTCCTGGTCTACGCGGTTGGCAGCAGTGTGTGTGGGGCTAATCTTTTTTTTCTTTATATTTTCATCCAAACCGACCATAGCCAACTCTCTTTTCCTAGCATTTCGGGGCATTACCAGTTTTTCCTCACGCTTTCATCTCCTTCGTCTCTTCTCTCTATTTGAGTGTATTTGCTCTCCCCCCTCTCTCTCTCTCTCTCTTTTTCTGGTCCAAAACAGCAGCACATTTTCCACAAGCATTGTTTCCGCAGTAACCGCGTGATTTTCGTATCCTCGTGCGAGCAATTCGTCGCGTGCCGTGCTCATGGGCGCCTTTGTTCAATGGGTGACGTCGCGACGCCGTTGGCCGTCTCTCTCTTTACACTTTACCTTTAACAAAAAAAAAAAAACGAACTCATCTGATAGCTTCTGATACACGGACTCAGTGAACGTCCCCGCTTGATTGACTTCGTCGAGTGTTGTGACGTTTGAAAAGCATCAATAGCAATACCAGCAAATAGAAATATCAAAAAAGCGAATAGAAGTAGTCATTTTATCGATATTTGTACAGACCTATATACTATGTAGAAACTAAAACCATATATTTATTTGTAAACCTGCGAAAAACGCAAGAGACTGAATGGTGTCTCGGATATACAGTGACCTCCATAAGTTAATTCAAGTATACTCTTACGTATGTTAAATTATATTTGTTTTTAATAACTTGCATTCTTGTTTTGTTATGGTTTCTTCATTTAAGAAACAAAACTTAAACTGATCGATATTTGTGATTTGATTCAGCCTTTTTTATTTTTTTCATACAAAAATTCGATTTCAACAAACTTTTGGAGGGCACTGTATATCAATATGTGTACACATACACGGTGTAGCAAATGTATCTAGGGAATGTGAGACGCTTGACGTCCGCACGCCACAGTACTAATTGAATGCGCCATTGAACGCTCAGTGAAATTCACTTGATGAAAAATAAAAGGTTACGACCACGCCGATTTGCCGTTGATTTAACGAATTAACGTGAAGCCCCAGCGGGCTAATCATTCTGTTACCACGATCTGCCATGTGGCTATGAACAACCTTTGCTGAGAATTTGACTCTGCACAGCGAGAGGGATAATATAGACGTAACAAGGATGATCGCAAAAAGGATTAATCCAATAGGAAATTGATATAAGTGAGCGAGAGAGAATTCACTATGGCTGAATGCATGCGGCCGGACGGCACGCCAAGTGGCTGCCTTATATTACGGTACTTTATCGTCGTATAATCCAGAACGACGCCGCGCGTCCCTTTCGGCTTGGTAGGCGACGATAAGTCACAACCTCACTGCAAACTCTCATGTACCCTCTAACCTAGCACACCTACACCTCAACTTCCTTTAGCTATACCTAACCTTTACACTTTCCTCTAGACCGCTGGCAGAGCCAGACGAGTTTCAGGAGACGATTACGAGAGAGAGATAGGAGAAAAGATTACGGGAGAGGAGAGAAAGTCCCCAACAAGATAAATGGCTCCTGGCGCTATTACCTGAACGCGCGAGAATGATTTATCCGACTTTTTAATGAATCCCGACGGGGCAAATGCTGGAGTGATGAGACATCAAGGGAACTAGTACTGCCAGATACGATTCTGTGGGCATATAAAAAAAAACAGTGATGAGGGGCGCTGCAGTCGCATATTAACTCAAGCCAAATCAGTGACCTCTGCATGTTCACATTCGATTCATTCAGAACAGGCTACAGTTTTGATTGGATGATTCTAGCCATAGCTGAATTTTAATAGATGTAGGTTCAATTTAGATGCTTGTATGATATACCTGGATTCAGAGTATATCTGTGGTGTAACTGATATTTAGGTATTTAATTGACATCATTAATCAAAATTATACAATCTTTTTATTGTATGAATAGGTATATCTATATATATACAGTGTATCAGTATTCTATATAGACCAGCACGTCGGCCCTGGTCTCGGTACAAGAATTCACATGGAGCATTACCAGGAGAAGATGTTCAGAGATTGTGCCCTCGAGCAAGACGTATTCGGGTCACCAGTACCCACCCACCCATCCAGCATCACCACCCCCTGACTCTAGATCCTCTCCTTTCCATCCCCTCTATAACCGACGACCCATTCCGCCTTTTTCCCACCTCGATTTTCTGCAGATGTGCAGGACGCCGCTTCTTCTGCCTCTTCTCCATTTTCGTTTCGGGACCGACCTACACCTACCCTCTTTGCCAGTTTTCAACCCCCTTACATCGTCGGCACACGTCATCCGCACGAGACTTCCACTTCCGTCCACGGATTTCCCTTTCCATTCCGCTTATCACCCTTAACCACCCTTCTCACCATCCCTTCCTCTATATCATCGGCTGTATCCTGATCCACCCAGTCACCAGTCCCAGACAATTGGTCCCTTTTACCTTTACGTTTCCTCGATATGTCCATAGCCACATGTCTCACAGATCTAACGAATCCAACATAACCAGCCATCACGAGCAGGTTGACGGGTGACCTCGATATTTTAAATAAAGCCTCATTACTGGGCGTCGCGGTGCTGAGCGTCGCATTGCCGATGCGGGCTAGAATTAGCCCCCGGCTATTTTTACCTGTCTCCAACCCTGAAACGAAAACGTCAGAAACATCGAACGCTATAAATTTTCAATCGCAGAAACGGAGGTCCTTCAGCTTCTAGAAAGTATCCAAGAATTATTACCCCGTACAAAACCACCCTCTGCCGCCCCACTGACCATGTAACACACAGTCTATATGGTACGATGACAAAGCCAGGCGTACCACAATTTCTTTACTTTTCTCCTTACCTTGGTTTCCTTACGATTCAAAAATATTAATACATATACCTTATACATCTAGTTACACATCATTACCCCCATTTATAAAAATCTCTTTGACGCTTCTTCCTGGTCGATACCAGAAAATTAAATATCTGTTTGTTTGCTATTTATACGTATTAGTATCCTATCCCACCTTCGCCCAATCACACCCTCACCACCTGCATTACCATACATCCGGCAATTTAGGTCTGTAGTACACGCGCACTGGATAAATATGTACTCTGGAAATGTCGACTAGTCGGGATTGTTTGGCTCACTCTTATAGAGAGGATTCGCATGGACGATGTTTCGGCCATGTATATTCATCCATATGTGGCTCCATGTATGTACGCAATATCCGGTGCGGACGTGCGCCAACGGTATTCACTCACAAAGGGTATTCATTCGGAACTCCCTATAGGCTAGAACTACTTGACTTCCTAGTATT
Organism: Hartigia nigra; assembly: GCA_031001745.1. Taxonomy (NCBI): domain Eukaryota; kingdom Metazoa; phylum Arthropoda; class Insecta; order Hymenoptera; family Cephidae; genus Hartigia; species Hartigia nigra. Next base: position 497,444 of record JARPRG010000325.1, on the reverse strand, counting down.
ATTTTTTTCATTTTTTTTCCATCCTCCAATTACTTCATAAGGACGTCCAGTTACATTGGACAGGTATATAATATACCTATATTGACCGGAAGTTGAACGTGTTCGAGTGGTACTTCTTGCTGGAAACTTTCTCAATGGTTCCTCGAGTCTGAGGCTGTGACCTGTAACAATGTGAATTTGCCCATTAAAAATATCTTGTTGCGTAATAACGTCAGAAGTAACATATAAAATGAGGATTACGGCGGGATTTTTCTATTTAAATGTATAGCGACGGAAGCTGTGTGTACACGTTACTTCATATGCATATAAATATGGGGATATGTGTCACGTGCGAGTGTTTTGAATATGTAGAGAGAGACACGGACAAAGTGCTCGTGTGAGAGTCCCTGGGATATCCTGGCAGAGAAATAAAATGCGATAAGCCGTGAAGCCGGGTTGACTTGACCTGACCTAGACATTTTCTATATCGACAAAAATTGATATGACGTGATTACATTTTTTTTTTCGAAAATTTATACTGACATCTTATTATTTTTGGATTATGGTATTAGGATATCGTATAAGGATTATTGCAAACTGTTAATAAGTGCTGATTGACGTAGGATATTTTTTTGGGGGGAAAAAAATAGAGAAAGAGAATTCTGAAGTGAAAAACTTTTTGTCAATTAATTTTAAGCGCACTGTGTACTGCATCTGTGGGGTAAGGTAGGATTCTCAATGGGAAAATCATGGAAAGAAGTAAAACTATTCCTATAGTATAAGGTACACCCTGGGGTAATGTAGTGGAGCTTATAAAATTGGTCACCCTCGTAAATGGTTAACCCATTTAGTATCCGTTTAATTGGACCCAGGTTATATATGTTATTGCATGCTAGTATATTCTGTTTGCAATCTTTTTGTATCCCTCTGTATTTCTTTTTTTTTTTTAAATTCATAGGAGTATTAATCGTTTAGGGATTTGGCATATGTATACCGTGCAAAAAGTTAGTACCTTTATATACTGTATAAGGTAGTAGCAAGGAGGATGCTAAACGATTGGATAACACGTAGAGCAGCGCGTGAGGAGAAAATTAATTAGAATATAATTACTGGCACTCGTCAGATAAGTTTAGACGGGTTTTGCGGAGGCGTTTTACGTCGGTTGGCAAGAGTGAAAGATAAGAAGAGAAAGAAAGAGAGTGTACGGGAGAGAAAAAAAGAAAGAGAAGAAAGGTCGAGTCTTTTAAAAAGAGAAAAAAAGGGCTTTCTCCTGCCAATCTACATATCCACTCTCTTTCTCTCTCGTGTATATACATAAACCCAGCACGTTTCTATCCCACTTGCTCCAATAGTACCTAACCTGGAAAAATAAAAATAAAGGCTGACATCCATCTCGACGACTTTACAGCGAACAGCAACGACTTCCCGTCCCTTTTGAGTTTGGCTGAAAACTCACTTAAGCCGGCATGATCCGTCGTCGCTCATGAGAGGCGAAGTATGGCAGAGAGAAAGAGAGAGCCGAGAGACTCTCCCATATACTCTTTTAAGAAGAAGAGGAAGACAAGGAAGGAGTCTAAGAAAATATAAGGGAAAAAGAAAGCTGCTTTAAAGGGATGCTCGGTGCTGTGAGTAATGCCAAGAGTAAGAGAAAAGATGAGAGTATAGTATTTGAACTGCGCATAGAGTAATTCGCTGCACCGCGACGCTATGCGCCATGCTGAATTTTAAATATGCGCATCGCGTTACGTTTGCACTAGTGGGTCAGAAAATATGCTGTTTACGGGTTCTTAGTCGTGTTGGCTAACTTTATATATTCGTCATGAGTTTATATGTATCTATATATAACGCAAGAGGTAGCTGATATGAAAGTAAAATATACATACAGTATGACTCGAGTAGTAAGGAAACGCAGCAGTAACGGCATCCATCTTTTTCGACTCCTTCAGGTACACATTTTCTTCTGCCTATAACCTAGTCCGTTCTCCTTATTTCTCTTTCTCTTTATTTAGTTTGATATATTCCACTTCGTAGCATCTTCCACCCACTGTGTCCCTTTATGTCTATACACTGTCGGCACATACAGGCTCCCACGCTCGTCCGCATCCGCTTTCGTACGCCATTGAAATGCAGACATTGGTTCTCGCACTCGATCTGCATCTTCAGAGAACACCAATGTGACTTACGTACGTACGTTTCTGCGCTATGGCCAATAGTAGACCTGGACATTCTTCTATGCGAATTAACAGTTCCAAAAACATCCTTACGTTATTCTCCTGTCACTCGTCAATCTAGACTGCGTTCCAATTACACACAAAGCACCGTAAGCATTATTGTGCCTCACTCTATTGCACGTAGACAAACGGAAACATAATTACTCGTAATACTAGCAGTGAATTTTCAAACTTGTCTTTAGTCGGTTGAAAATTAACAAACGGACCATTTTAAATGGGCAACCAACGTCCAACTACTCTAGTCAAGCCAGTAGAATGCACATGGCCGTATACAGCGTATGGATTAAATTTGTGGTTAAAATTCACTTTATCAGTTTATAGATACTATATATATATTAATAGGATATCAGGAATTGGCGACGGGACACTAACAGGAGCAAGACTCAATATTAGCTAGGATCAATATGACAGGGAACGACACCCTAAATAAAGCAACTAAATCTACTTAGTCTACTACAACGTCCATCGAGGAAACTGGTGAACCTTCAAAGCCCACGTAGCAAACGAGATTTTCACACAGAGAATGATGTCGAGCTTGTACCTCTCTACACTAGATTCGTTTCGCGTAACCGTTCTGACGCTATAGTGATCGCCTGTACTTTATAGCTGAAGTATAAAGAGACCGTCGACGGAGACAGCCTATATGTACATATATACTATCTACGCGTCAGGTACCGTATAGTAGGTATACCCCTTTGTGCTCGGGATATTTCATAATATTTATCAAAGATTTTTATCTAGGCTTTAATGGCGTCTAACTATAATTTAATGTTCGAGGTTAAAATGTCGTTTAATTCGACTTTTCAGGATGCTGGTTAAGACTCTTAAATGCCTTTACGCAAGACACGTTTGACGAATGAATAAGGTGTTATCGTTTGAGTGACTATAGCGGAGTTCCGGTATTCTAGAATAATCATTTGTATAGGTGTATATTAATTTTTAATATGGCCACCAATACTTTACGGGCGTACCGCGTTTTTTGTTGATTTTGCGGCTAAATAATTATCGCCTTTTCCATCTGCCTATAGTTAATCGACGTTAACGCGGTTTTGGCTATAGTCTAGAGTCTCCCTCGTTTGTACGATTATAGTTCTTACGGTAATTGGTAATTTTATTTTTATTAACAAGGCTCGGCTACAATATTATTTGTCTGTTAATTAATATTACACGGTTATGAAAGATGGCGCACTATTATCGAAGTGACTTTTGTATTTTATTAGTTTAACGATTAGGTATAATCTATTATCTGATAGCGGTACATTCAAATTCAATTTTCCTGTGCGATATCTATCATCTATATATTTTTATACTGCCCATTCATTCTACAATCGGTGGAGAATTTTCTATGGCGATACCATGTTGTGAGAGCTGACGTTGTTCATGGTAGATGAGAGGTGGTGGAAGGGACCAACGATTTATGGAAAATAGGAAATACTATGGAGAAAAGAGAGAGAGAGAGAGAGAGAGAGAGAAAAAAGGGCTAGTCTCAACGGAAAAGCCCGGAAAAGTTTTCGGGCCACAAAGCAGAACGGCCGATAAGCTACGTCGATCAGAAGGAAGATAGTCGCCATGGCGAGACTGAATGACAGTGAGTTGATCGTGCATATGGATATAAAGAAGTTTGTCGAAAACTTTAACAAATTCCCCGTCAAAACGCACGATTGCTTCTCGATTGTTTTTGTTATTTATATAAATTTCAAAAATACTGTTTCATCAAGAATTATTAAGCATTACCCGCTATGAAACTTTCTATAGTTTCGTCCATTTTGAATTTCTAACTTTCTTTTCTTTGTTAATATTTTATTCTCTTCTTTCCACTCGCATCTCGATCGCTCTAGATATCCTGCTGGCGACATCAGCACGTCCTACATACGATCCTGTTCGTTGACAGCGAGAGCTGCTTGACAGTCGGTTATTGGCAGGTACCTGTCAAGTGAAAAAAAATGTCTGAAAGCTGTCCACAATGCGAATGAGAAAGTCCGCTATATTGATACCGATTAATAACACGTTCACGCGTTTATTCATGCATGAATATCACCCGTTCATTGTGTACATACATATATACATATATATTACAGATAATACAGATATACAACATAGTAAGCTCATGGTGCTTTACTCGAAATTTGTAGTCTATCTTTCTAAAGAACATTTCTCTTGTATATTATTTTTCTTTTTCTTCTCTTCAAAGCGGAAGGAGTACATTCCCTTGTATATTAAGGATACAATGGCGTTGCGTTGGCTGAATTTCCTTCTTACGGTGTCTTGAGTATTACCTGACGCTACTACTACTCGTCACGGTAAACACCACTTACGGCTTGTATACTTTACTCTCTTGTAACGTTATACACAGTACTTGGCATTATGTTAGCTACCTTGGTGGGTAGCTAAGTCGACTACTTGAGACCGAAGGCAAAGAAAGGATCGGAGGATCTGTACAGCGAACATTTGCAGTCATCATAAAGACACGTTGAGTCGGTGACGTCTTGAAGATCGTTAAAAATGAATAGAGATACATGCCAACGTTAAACACGGTATAGTTTCTGAATATTTTTTTTTTTTTAATTAAAACAATTTTTTTCCCATAGTATCTACTGCTAATAATACTGACTGTACTCGTAGGAATATTTTACATTTATGTGCACAAGGATCCCTGCCAATATTCTCCCGACATTGTCCTGTTTTTCACCGCAACGAAGATCCCGACGTTATGGACGGCACCGTAGGCTTTTATGCCGTGGCCATACAATATCGTCAAGAGTATACAAACATGTGTTTCTCTTGTAAAACCCTTCTACGAGATTATATTTCAACATATGAGCCGTTCTATTACTCGGCCGAGCCAGTAATGCCTTCCGGATGGTCTACGAGGACGGTCTGATCTGTTCCGTACTATCCCAACTAGCTGAAGTGGCGAAGACACTGAGGACTTAACGGGCAAAATATAAACTACACATAGCTACGATGGTGAATTAATGAAATTAATCAAAATCAAATTTCTATACAATACACATTATCGAGTCTGGCACTGAATAGAACAACTTACTTCCGTTGAAACCTAAGAATTTAAATTCCAAAGAAAATTCAATTCCTTCTGCACTTTACGCCATTGTCACGAAAGTTCATGGCGTCTTTTCATCCCTCACTATCGGACAGGGACAAATTCATCGAATTGCATGAGGAACGGACAACCAAATAAAAACATACATTTCAAGGTAAAATCGTTTGTTTTCAAGCAGAAGGAAGGTACAGTCTTCTAAATTGTATCTTTCTTGCAGGTTGGTGTATCTATATGATGGAGTGGGAGGATTTGTAGCTATCGAACAAGAACAGAAGGGGTGTAGTGGAGAAGGGTGTTTTATGCAACCAGTCGCGATGAAAATCCAATCAAGAAAAACTCCTCGCAAACCGGGACAATCTAAGAGCCAGCAAAAAGAAGTCTGACGGAATTGGGCGAGGTTTCGAGAGATGGTTAGATCCTGTTGGTACATATCTATATAAGGGTAGTAGTGTCACGGGTAGGCAGTAGGCGAGTAGTGGATATAGGGCTAGTCCACAAGGAGAGAACGGATTGAAATATATTCCAGGTTCGGCCCGAGGCGGTACGCTCTTCGAACTGCACTCAGAGATTCTGTCGTCCGGGAAGAAAATGTTCTCGCGAAACTCGCGGATGAGGACGTGCACGGCCGGAACGTTGAAAAAAAAAAAAAGAGTAAACCGGTAATGCTGCTTTCCGGATTTTCTCCAGGGTGTCGTGTTTTTAGAGTAAATAGAATAGGAGTTCCTGGTACCGTTACTGCTACCGGTACTGATGCTTGTATTAAGAAAAAAAAAGCAACACTCGATATACTCTCTCAGACTTCTTATACTGTTTCTTGATGCAACTTCGTCATTTGGTCTTCTAACGTTAGTTGCTACTTTCTTTTTTTTTCTATTTTTGAAATAAGGAAACTAAAAAGAAGATATTATACCAAACAAGTACTTTCTGGTAAGAGCGACAGGCGATCGCTAGTCCGGAAAAGTGCAGTGCTAGCTGGAGAAAAAAAAAGAAGGAAAGCCATAACTTCCATTAGAAAGGCGTAGCTAGTAATAGACTGAAGAGAGAGAGAGAGAGAGAGTAGTAGTAGTAGTAGTAGTATTAAAGAGCGAAAATTCAGAGAGAAATAGGAAAGGAAGGCAACGGCCGTAAAGCGATGAATAAAAGCTCATTAAATGCAGCTTTCTCGGGGACCCGTGATCGCTGTTTCATGGACGGATCCTTATCTTTGAATTTTATTACGACCAATTAAGTTTTTATCGTCTCTCGTAGCCACCGCCTTGCAGCCTGTCGCCTTTCCTTCCTCTCACCACCCCGTGTTACTTCGCCAATTCTCTTCGTTTCAGGACTCGATGGCAATTAAACCGATTCTGCTATTGTATTGCTGGCTACGAGCTATTCTTACACGTTGTATTCCATTATCGAGTCCTGCGTTAAATTCTACAGGAGTTACTTGCCTTTGGGATCTATCTTTTTATTAAAATTTTTTTTTTTTTTTCTTTCTTAACTAGTTTCTTACAAATTGCTGATTACTTAGAGGAGCGGTGACGTCTGATGAAAATCTGGAAACGCCCGACTGAAAATTATTTGGTACAGTGCACCGGGAGTCGGTCCTTCAAGAATATATTTCTTTGGGATGAAAATATTAAATTAAATTAAATAACTCTGGCATATAACTTTCTCATGTGAATTGTAACGTGTGTGTGTGTGTGTGTGTGTGTGT
>JARPRG010000325.1:439890-462607 GCA_031001745.1 Hartigia nigra | reverse complement strand
ACCCTTATATGACTACTCGAATGAATTTGCTCAACCCGACCAAAGAAGTAGGAAAAGTCAGACAAGCACAATGGAGATTGAGGGGCAACAGAGCGAAGGAAGAAGGTAGACAGAAAGATAGAAAGAAGGAAGTAAAGATGTAAAGAAAGAATGCAAAAGGAAAGGAGTGAAGAATAAATTAAGCAACAGAGTATGAGAAAAAGAAGTAAAAATGTAAAAATTAAGGAACAGGAGTTTAGAAAGTAAAGAAAGGCAATGGAATAAGAAAAAAAAATTAAAAAAAAAAAGTATAGAAATGGACAAGACGAGTCTCCAAGAGACCGGTATAGGAGACCGGCTCTTGGAGGAATGAACGCTCCGAGTCAGCGCACCCTTTTAAGAGCAATCCCCACTCCCCGGGTCTTGCGCAGAAAATCTGCGCTCCGACAAATTTTGCAACTTCCAATACTTCTAAGTGTCTCTCACCGTGATTTTGAATTTTTTGGTATTTTTCATTTTTTGCTCTTCTATATACCTTCTTGTTCTCGCGGGTTATCCAACCAATCATCAATCGTCTAATTTGGAGCACTTGCTCTCCGAGTGGCAACAATTGACACTACTAATTATGGTCCAAAAATGTATATACCACTGTCGGAGGTTCAAGGAGGAGATTCGTCTCCTCTCTAATATATTATGACTTTATGCTTCTTATCTATAGCAGAATTCACAAGAACTAAAATTGGATAATACGTGCGTCGTATCTTTATATGTACTTTGTGGATAGACAGCTATGGTTCCAGTATAATTATTATAAATTGTTGCCTAATTTTTTAATGTCACTGTAAAGTAAAAAGATTTTTGCCACAGAGAAACATGTCGTGTAATACATGTCAGACGAAATATTCATTTTTCACACGTGAAGTAAGTATTGCCTGTCACTTGTGAATAGGTTACTTTTTGCTGTCATTTCAATTTGTTTACCATCAATTTTTTAGACTTAGAAATATATTAATAAATTATTCTGTCACCTGTTTTATATAAATTTTATATTGTTTAATATAGAATGCATGTCCAAAATGTGGATTCTCTTACTGCAGCAAGTGCCTCAAGTACAAATGTCATCTGCCAAATGTTGGTACGAAAAAAGTATGCGGGCCATGTTATAGTAAATTGCAGTTTAGTCAGACTAAAAAACCTGAAAAGCCTGCTAACGATCTATCCCCACCAGAGGGATTGGATCCTCCACTGATACCCATAGATATTACCAAAAAGTATGATAAGATAGAATAATACGATAAACATTATGCTTTGAATTGAATTTAAATGTTGCAATGATTTTCTAATACAGATTGGATGCGTTAGAAAATCCAGGTAAACCACCTATAACAATGTATAAGCAAGAAGGACATTGGGATAGGTTCAAAAAAGGATTGGAACCGGTAGATCAGGAAATTGTAGATCGTTTGAGAAAACTGAAAGACGAGGATAAACATGTTCCTGCACCCGGTGTAGAAGAAATAAGGCGTAGATTGGCATTATTAAAGGATCAGGATCCTGATAAAGTACCGGAGAATATAAATGTATGATACTATAAATATCAATTAATTAATCATAATATAAGTAATCTATTAACCAAATATATTTTAGATTCATAAAGTGGATACCAGAACCGACCAGCAGAAGACAAATGATCTCATATCAGAATACTTGGACACATTGAAATTGTCTGCAGGAAAAGATCCCTATCATGAAATCCAAGCTAGATTGGATCATTTAAGAGATATCGATCCATCCAAAGTGAGTACAATATAAAGAAAAAAAAGAGAAAGGTAAATCAGGTAATATTTTTTTAAATAATAGTCTGCAGTAAAGCATGATGACAGTGACGATGAAGAAGGAGTGAATAAGAAATTAATTAAAAAAGCTTTGTCCGAAGCAGCCATCGAAGCAAAATATCAGGATGTAGATGAACTTGAAGACATGGAAGTCGAGGTAAGGCAAAACAATTGTATTAAATGAATCCAATGATTTCCTGCAATACAAAGACACATTTTTTTCACCAGGCTGTACAAGGAAGCTGTGATGAGGATGATGCGCCATCTTGCGTCATGTGTGAAGAAACAAAACAGTTGTTAGTTTGTTCAGGCTGTAATAACGATTTGTATTGTCCAGCTTGCTACGAGGAAAATCATGCAGACTTTGAATTACAAAGGCATCAAATCGTACCGCTCAAACTATCCAAAAAATCCACTTTGGACTGAAATATAATTCTGTTAATCTAAAATAACAATCTCTGTATATCTTGAAAGAGCGACACGTTGCCTTTGTATAATTATTTTGCCGCACATTCGAGCTTTTATAGTATTTAAAGAAATATTATTATATCGCATCATGTGCCTCTTACTTTATCAAATGAATAATGTTTAAGAATATTCGTGCTACTGTGATATTCCCGCTTGATTATTTTGTTATTAATATACTGCTTTTCGCCATTGTATGGTATCGCCTTCGTCGCATCCCATAACGGTAAAGAGAAACGGCGCAAGTGGTCCAAACGCGCTTGCAAATTCTATTAATTAATGAAAAACCAAAAGAATAAGTTCGTTTACTCATATCTTTGTGTAGCACAGCTCGTTGCGACTATGTACATTTGACATTTTTACAAGACCGAAATACAACACTGCAATAAATTATAAATAATGCCGACTAAGTTAAATTAATTCTAGAATTACGAAAAATATCGATAATTTCAAGAGAATAAGAATTCTTTTACATAAATACTAGTTCTGTGGAGTTTCTTTTTGTACCGCGACATTATTATCATTCAAATTGGGTACAAAAGGCTCAACGTCCAGATTGTATTTTTCGCCAGATCAGCAGGTACAATTAATCAACGTGTCTGACTCACAACAAGTGACATTCATTGTTGTTGATGGTGGGTTTCCCCAGGGACGCCAAACTTCCAGCGTCGCGACGCAAAAGCGTCTCTGATCGCCAACGCGATCACCAGCTATACCGAGGGAGCAACGTATTTTTAGAAATTTCATTTCAAGACGTCGTGCCAACTTTTGCTCCAACAGTCGCCATGTTGGATCGTGTCAAATTTAACCTGTGTTACCTGTTCTTGTTTCCAGGACAGAAATTGCAGAGGCAATAATGCATTTCCTGGCGATGCATCACAACGTTCACCATCTGTAGAAAATTCTTAAAGACAAAATAATACCTCTGTTATCCTAATGGGAGTCTGGACTATCTTTCACGTATATATATTCACAATCAATCATGCAACAAGAGCCATTAGAAATTCAAAGGCGTCTTTACTAATAGTACAGAAAACCAGTAAACGACCATTTCTCATTTCGCACCGGCATCCAATTTGACACGGCTATATGCAAAAGAGAATTAATAAATATTCGACGCTGTTGGCTGTATTAATGTAATTTCGTGATTAGAATCCCAATGCGACTGCACCGTAATAACCAGCACGTGCTAGTAATTTGCATAGTGCGATACGATGACTGCACCGTAAGTATCTTCCTGTAATAAGAAGACATTAATACTGCCAGGAAACTGCTTTCAATTATGCAATGCAGTTATAATCAAATTACAATGAATTCCCTTACGTCACGATGGATAAACGTTGGCGCATCACACGCTTTCACTCTTTTATTTATTTATTTTTTTTCTACGACAAAAAAAAAGATCCTAGACTTCCTGCGAGTCTTCTTCTCGTAATGATTTAATAGTTACCGTGTAATGGCTGCGTCATTAGTACATACCAGAAATCGTCAACTACGTTACAAGAAGATACAGTTAATGCTAAAAATTTCTGTAGCCTCTTCTATTATTGCGATTAGCAAAGAAATACCTGTTCTGCAAGCAACGCGCAAAGTAACTCGGCATTTATAAAGAACTCAAAGAGACCAGAGAACGTCTGAAACAATAGCCGATCATTAGCCATTTATATTTTCGTGGAAAACTATTAACTGGCCAACTCTCATACTTTGCTTGAAATCGTATGGAAACTTCGCACGGACTATAATCCATTCTCCTGGCAGTGTGGTACATACATATAATATAATAGTACAGAGAGACAATGTCTACAGAGAACTAGTATTCAGTGAACTCTATAGAAGATTGTAGATATAGAGATATATTTGCTATAGAATAAGATTGAAAAGCACGATAGCCAAAGCCACGAGACGAATACCAGAGCTATTTCGCGGTTTGAATTCCATTCAAAGCCGCATTCTCAACTCGCGACACCGTTCAACGTATCCTTTTATGTTTCCGTAAATAGTCAACTAAGATACCGAAGTACAGTACAAGAATATCTAAAGCGTCTTGAGTTCTAGGCAAATTACAATTATTAAAAACTGTTCTACGAATACCTCCAGCACGTATATAAAGTACCTGTAATACATTAAGTATACAAATAATAGACTGGAACAGTTGGCAAACCCAAAGAGAATCCCAGACGCATTTCTTGCGTATCCGCCATGTTGTAACGCGGTAGCGACTACGTTAAAGTATACCAGGAAATGTATGTAAATACAGTATTATAACTGTTATATTGTTGTACTTATAAAGATAAAAAGAAATAGCTACCACGAAGGTGACTTGAACGTGAAAGACATATGCAAAAGTGACACGGTTATTACATGCGTGGGAAAAAGGAAAGTACTAATGGCTTACGTTTTCTAAGTAATACTTAGAGATTCAATTTCAATCACTGACTTTACGTGTGGCGTGTACAAAGAAAAATAACTTATAGTGTAGAAATTAACGAGTGCGGTGTCCCAGTTTCATGGTGTACCAAGAGATTCGCAGATGAGGTTACGGTAAAAGTAGGCGTACACGATTGCGAAAATATCTAAAGTTAAATCCGAGTTATCCTCGTCTGCATCGAGTTCCTTGATCCATTGAATTTCTTATTTTCGTTGAACTGCAGCAGTTTCAGGTTTTTTTTTTTTCAGAGAAATATATAATCAGTGAAGTTAATAGTTTTGAACTGCATTTGGTATTTGATAAAATCTTAAATGGAATTTCACGTGTGATTCGGCCGAGTGGCTGGGTCTGTTTTCTGTCGAAATACTAATGTTAAAAATAGATTTGTCACTTCGTGCGATCGTTTATATCAACGAAATGGCCGCGATTTGAAGATTATTCGACGAAAATTTGCAAAATCCTTATTTGATTCACTCTTATTATTACACGCCAAGAGCCCCTCGTGCGTTGGCTCTAATGTTTTCCTTTATCCGTGAATAACTGCTAGAATTTGACAAATTCGAATTGAGATCCAATTCTCTCTTGAACTTCGTTATAAACATAAATAACTAGAGATTGTAGATAATAAGAAAGTGAAAGGATAAGTTTATATTTTTACTTCGATTACGCTTCTCGATAAAATAATTACACTTCCGCTCTGGGCATTTGTACAACACTCTATACTTATCTCGAAACAATACAAAATGTAGGCGCAAAGTATATATATATCGTCTCTAGGTATTATTGTAATAAGTCAATATCGTACACAAAAGAAACTAAAGTGATTCGTTGTTTTTTTTTTCTTTAATCCTGTGACAGGAAGAAAAAAAACAGTACTCGTATTACGTCATCGTAGAACAATGGAGTATCAAAACCAATCGCCTTTAGAGACTTTCTTCTGTAACTCTCTTCTTTCACTCTTAGATTCTCTTACTCTCAAGGAAGGAACGACTAGCCAAGATTATCTACTGGAAATTAATATCACTCTAAACGTCGGCTTAAACTTTCTTGTTTTTATCTTCTTTTTTTTCACTTCGTTTTCCTTTTAATTATTAAGATGTCAAAAAAAAAAGTGGCTAAACAGTGCAATGGAAGTCGAGCTACTGCGCAATATAGTTTTTCTTCGGCTAGGAATTCTTGTAGGACTTTTTAATTGTTTCTTTTTTTTTTTATTTCATCATTGAAAAAGGCACGGATTAATCGTATTGATTCTGCACGCACAAAAAGCGCGTAGATTCAGTGATATATTGATTAAATAAAAAATATGTATCACCCTCGTTCGACAATCGATCATGAGAGACATTTTCTAGAAACAAAGGAGCATTTCAGAAAGACTCGACGTACTGATTTCCAGAGGCCGAAGAAATCATCAAAGGAATATATTCGACTGACTAAAATCAAAAACAGAGATTCAAAATATATTCCCCTTTGGCAGTTTTGTAAGACTTTACGATAACATAAATTCGTTCGTTTGAGAAGACACATTTTTTTTCAGTTTTCTAGGTTTTTTTTCTTTTCTTTCTCTCGAACACATATACACATATATACCATGTATGTATACATAAGGGAGACTTGTTTAAGATGATTACGAACATCCATACGCAAGTCTGTATACGCACTTCGACCATTATCTACAAAGAGACATACAATAAATTATAAATAATATTTAATAAAGTGTACGCGATTTAATTCTAGGCAAAACAATAAGATACAGGTCGTACCAGAATCCTGGCCGAGAGAGTCGCAAAAGTTTTTTTTTTTTTTTTTTTAAGTCGTATATGCATGTTGTCCATCATATTTAATGGGTTTCTTAAAAATGTCTATATTTATAATTTCGTCGGATACGCGTGCTTACAATTTTCCAGGATTCTCAGTAATAACATATATGTGTATATATATATATATATAGATATCTTACAACGGAAGATAACAGGAAACAGAAGACACTTGCATGGTGATCACGAAGTGGACCGAATCATGATAATTTAATCGATGAGCTGAGATGAGAAAGAAAGTAGAAGTAAACACTAGTAAAAATCGATGATCCTAGATGATCCAAATGTTCTCCACGTTCTTCCGCTTTTCAATTAGGCACGTGTAACTTGGAGGATGACTTCCTAGTGGAGAACATTTCCTCGCGAGGCAACTTTCGCACTGTCGATTATTAAAATTCATGTCACGATGACGGCGATCATCATTGCTGTGAATTTATTTAGACGTAGGTTGATCCGCTTCCGGTGCTGGTAATGGTATCGCTTCTTTGGAGACGGGCGTTTGTTTCTTAGTCTTCTTTATCTTCTTGGCCGTCTTCGGCGACTTTGCAGACTCCTTCGTAGCTTGCTTAGTCGTGTCTGTATTCTCAGATTTGTTCTCGTTCCCTTTTGTTTCTTCTTTTTCGGTATTAGTATTCGCCTCCGTTTTGTTGATTTCCTTGATTTCCGACGTAGGAACAGTTTCTTTGGGTTCCACGGGTTCCTGATGTACTTCCATTGGCGGGTCCGAATGATCATTAGTGACTGGTGTACTCTCTGTAGGCTCTGACAGTTTGGCAGACGTTTGTTCAGTGTTCTCAGATTGACTGACAGTCTGGTCTGAGGTTGCGTTTTGCTGTTCCTGATTGGCAGTCTTGTCTTCTGGATCAGAGATGTCTTTGGTCGGCGAGGATGGTGCTGGTGGTAGAGGAATGGCTTTTCCATTATCCTCTACAGTCTTTACCTCCTGCTCGATTTCCATGGACTCATTGGTAGTATTTTCTTCAGACTTTTGTGACTCCTCTTCAGGTTTTTTCTGACCTGGTAGAGGTACCTTCGACTCCAACAGGCTGATACAGTCCTGTATGGACTTAATAGCTACCTTGCGAGCCTGTCTTACGTTGTCCTTGCCTTCAGTTTCAATGTCATCTAGTTTGATCAGTTCCCTGGTGAGCATTTCGTCCAGAAACATGTATTGTTTGTCCTGCCTGGAATTTCCATTGTACGCCTTGACCTGTTCTGCTAAGGAATCAACTTCTTTCTGAACTAAGGCGACTTTTTCCAAAGGTTCTTTGGGCACCACGGGTTTCTGTTTCACAGGTTCCGTTTGTTCTGGTTGTTGCTCTGGTTGCTGTTGCTTTTCTTTTTGCTGTTGAGCACGCTGTTTCTCAGCCTGCTGCTGACGGTACTGCTGTTGCTGTTGTTGATAATGATTGGGTGCTTGTTGTTGCGGTTGTTGATACTGTTGCTGTGGTGGTTGTTGTTGAGAATGCGACCACCGCGGCTGTTCAAAGGGTGCCTGTTGCTGGTAGAAATGATCCTGGAACTGCGGCGGCCATGCGCTTTGTTTGTTTCCAAAGTGTTGATTGAAATGTGATGGCCTGTTGAATTGAGGCGGGGTTTGCTGAAAGGTTGGTGGCGATTGTTGTTTACGTTGGAATTGCGGTGGAGACTGTTGCTGCCTTGGTTCCTCCACATTTTTTGGTATCACCGGTTTGTCTCTGCCCTCAACAAATATAGGGATATGTCTGACGTTACCCTGTTGTCCAGATTTCTGTTGCTGCTGCTGCTGAGGCTGCTGTGGCTGTTGTTGAGGTTGTTGATTTTTTGGCGACATAGGTGGCTTACCAGCAGCTTCAGCTTGTTGCTGAGGTGTAATGTCCACTCTAGAGACAAATCTCTGATTCTGTGGTGTCTGTTGCTGTGGCTCTTGAAACTGTTGTTGCTGAGGTGACTGGAACTGCGACGGCTGCTGAAACTGGGTTGGTGCGTACTGTTGCTGATAATTTGGCTGCCGATTCTCAGGTGGCGCTGACATGGAACGCTGACCCCGAAGGGCCTTGTCAGGATTCTCCATATTGTGTCGATGCTGACCTATATCCACGGTATTCCTAAGACCGTATTGCGGTATAGGATTGCGACGCGTATCCTGGAGCACAGTCTCCTCAGGTTGCGTTGTACTATGTTGAACCTCCGGTTCGCCGTGGGAGCTGACGCCACTCGCGCCGCTCGCAGCGCTGGCTGCGCTACTTCCACTAGTCTGACTCCTGGCGTCCTCGTCCGGATGACTTTGGTAACTTCCGGTCCCAGAACCGCGACGACGATTCCTCAACGTACCATGAAACGGTATGTCGCCCCAGGGTGGTCCCAGAAGATGATCAGCAAATTCCGGATGTCGCGACGCCAAGTCGTCGAGATGGGCGCGAATATCGGTACGACGTCCAAATCCGGCGTCGTCGTCAAACGGAAAACCCTGCAGCAAAACAAAGAAACAAATCACGTTTAGTATATCGTAATAAAAGTACGCTAATGAAAATCGTCGCGCGTGCCGTCCGACTACAGAAATGTCAGCCGCGTTTTCATGCGAAGCGTGACGCTCTCTTTTAGCGACTCACTATGAACCACGTTCCCGATACCTTTATCGCATACCGATTCTCAGAGCTGCTTCTGCATCAATAATACTTTTTACATAAAACTCTCACACGTTCGCAATCAACCATTCTCCTTACGCACTGACGTCGCCGACCTTGGGATCGTTTCTTGTCGCACGAAACGTCATTCGAAACGCTCCCAAAACAGAAAAAGTAATACATGCTTCAAGAGCGTCACGCTCTTTATTAACGTCGTATAAAGTAACCGCAAGAAATCAGGAAGAAATCGGCATTATTTTATGATAATAAGAATCAATCTTACGTGCTGCGTCGAGACGCACAATAATCACGCGGACACAACTTTATCTTCATTCTTATCGTAATTTTGTAAACGGCAAGCTACAGCAGAGAGCACATGCAAATATGGTTCGTAGTTAAAGGCGGATTCGCCTGCGTATATTTCATTCGAATGTGCGAGTCACGTGTAGGCGTTTTCGCGTGGTCGTTGAGACGTCATGGCTTTTATACTCGAAAAAACTTGGGTGTGATCTCTAACGTCACGAAGAAACTATATATCTACGTATTTCGTGTCTCTGAATGCGAATATATATATTTCTCTTTCCTGATATATATATATATCAGAGTTATTCCCGACAAACATACATCAGTCTTTCTCGTCTGTTTATATATATAGAAATTCTTTCATCTATATATACATATAGACAGACGAGAGAATGAACGCAAATTGAATGAAAAATTAATAATTGAACGTGCGTCGCTTCTAGATTAAAAATATCGTCGTGCCAAGGACCGATTAATCTCGTGCGTATGCTAATCCAAGAAGCTACAATTGGATGTACAGAAATGGCTCTGTATAATAATATGACAGAAAGTGAAATCATAAGCATTGTCTCTACGTTGCATAGGAGAGCAAGAAACTGACGAATAACTTCATTCCCTTTAAAGGATTTGTAACCAGAGAATCGATATAGCGAATCGTGCGCGAAGGTTTCGTGATGAATCATCCCAGAGGAAAACCAAAAAAAAAATGTTATTAGACTTGATTTCAAGTAACACAACAACAAAAATTATTAACCTTTACAACAAAACAGTGCAAGAAGCATAGCCAATACGAATTTGCACGAATAAAAGTATATATTAATTTATACAAATAACTTTCGTAGTTAAAAATATGACGCGCGCTTCGTCGTGCCAGGAATGCAAACGACTTACGCACAAGTTTCTGTACAGTATTTCAAAGTGCATTGTTCACTGTTCCCCAGGTGTTTTGCACGAGGCACAGTGCAGGTGTCAGAGAACATGAAAAGGAGAGTAAAAAATATAGTATGAAAATAAGTCGCACGTCAAAGACCATAAGAAAAACATCAGGTTACTAAGAAAAAAGGTGTGTCAATCAGTAAAGACGTCCTGTAGAAGCGTCCATGTTTTCTCTGGAATGCGACAGGAAGTTACAATGGAATCAGAATGTAATAGCAGCATGTAGCACGTGTAAAAAAAATGCCCATTGGAACATTACGTATGTCATTGATTACACGTACAAAAACATTCCAATAAGATCCCTAAGTTTATTTTCGCTATTGCCACATTGAAAATGTCAATTTACAAATTTCATTTTCTTCATTCCTCGTCCGACGTCACGAATGAACACGTGGGCAGATGTTACGCACAATGCAACACGCGTAACGCGTTATGCAGCTGCTCGGAGATGAAGGAAGAAGGTGAAACACGTCATTCCGAAACGACTAGAGCGCAAAACCCATTCTTTTTCTTTTCCTCCTTAATCCCCCAATATACTTCAGTCGAGTCAACTTATCACGTATATTTTATCGGCCTAATAAAAATCGCTATTACAATATTTCTACAAGTGAAACGACTAATTCGTATAATTCATACAGAGTGACTATTTAAATACCAATTATTTTTGTCCTTCGTAATGTTCGCGTATCCTCTGTCTGTCAAAGGTCCAATTCATTACTGCACCTCTACAATTTGAGTTTAGAATAATAGCGCGAGAGAGGAGAAGCGACTAACATAACGTGCCTCCGACAAGTCCCCGGTAATTAAACCAGGTGAATGTCATAGGGGTTGACTACGCCATTGCAAGTGAAATAGGTAGTAGGTGCTTAAAGAGATATATATATAAAAAAAAAAAAATCCAGTAACTAGGTCACGGTTCGTCGTATACGTATATACACAAGCATTTTAATACGTATGCAACTTACTTAGCGTGACCAACGCAACACTGCTGACACACGGAGCTGGAGACGTGGACTTACTCGGTTACGATTCCAAGATTTCATTCCAGAAGTGACGTATCCGAGTGAACGAGTAATGGCGCTCGGTTGGCTTTTTAGTCAGTCGCGCGGCCGTATAAGGAAATCGAAATGAGTCCTACCGCTATATCCTTTTTTCTTATCGGGATAACTTATGAAATTCAGTGGAAAAGCTTCTCCGGAACAATCCAGCGTCCATCAAGAATAACCGACGACTAAAAACTGTACCAGTAGACAAGAAGCAGCCTGGATCCTACTAGAGTAGTAGATTCATGTATCCTCTCTAAAAATAGTCCATGACGATGTCGTGAAAAAAAAAGCTTGGTCGGTAAGGTAGAGAGATTTTGAGGTAAAGCTAGGTTAGAGTCGGCGCTGGACGTACTGTTTTGACGTATGACGAGAGGGATCGCAAAAAAAAAAAGGATGTGTATTGAATTAATACGAGGGTCCAGAGTACTGTGTACGTACATAGGATATCTATGGATATTTATAGGAGTGACTCTTTGCATTAATGACCGTTTTATCGTCCCGTATCAATGAGTATCCGTCGCGCTGTACAGCTTACGTCAACGTTAAATCGTCCTTACGTAACGTCCTCGTGGCCGATTGTTGTGACGTGCTTTGATAATCTTTCATCAGATATTTTTACGGTCGGGAACTTAAGTGCTTCCTCTCTTTGTGAGCCAGTTTCGGTACTTGTCTGCGTGACGATCCGACGCCTTCTAGTTATCAGATAATTTTCGTTTGATCTTGTCGTTGCTTTAAGGTTCCATTAGCCGGTAACCGGAAAAACGTTTCCTACGTAGTATTTCCGAACGGTCAAAACTCCGAGCGGTCCTGGCGAAACGCACCTACGCGCCGATACTTGAGTTTCCTATTTTTGGCACAACGTTGCCACGGGTTCAGAAGTGCCCGGGGTTGCCACGTTTGTCGTACTAGTGCGGATAGACGATGGAGAAATACTCGCGGGGACAACATTCGATCTTGCGAGACGAAAGGCTGCAATATTAAAATTGCAAGACGATCGTGGAAATTCATGAATTTCCGTCGCTGTGATCAAAATTGCGTATCTTGATTACATTAAAAAATATTTATCAACCAAGTCATTGTGACGTATACAGAGTTATTCACGAAAAACGCCACCACCCGTAGTTAGCCCTCTTTCATTAGATTTCTATGGCAGAACCATCTTCAGGTGGTTGCATTTTGTCGTGAGTAATCCTACTTTTAAAATACTTTTTTAACTCTTCATCCACCCACGTCCGTAATACTTATGTACTTTTATTTCCCTCGTGAATTCTGGGTCGTCGTCGTCGTCGTCGTCGTCGTCGCCGTGGCTGCCAATCAACGTTGTCTCTGTTACTTAGAGCGTCTGTTTACCGAAACCGGTTTCTGTTTGCGAACAACAGTCTATCGATTAGATCACGTCTCGAAAATATCCCGTGTCACGAGTTTCCGGGAACCGAATGCCTAATCGTCGCTGGTTTACATATGATTTTCGATGACCGTCCCCTCTTTATCTTACACGTGGTATCTGTCTGTTCAAGAGGAATCGTGTAAACAAGAATACACCGATGTCGTCTTTGCGACCGCAAAAACTTGGATAACGCTTTGGATAAGATCAGGGGTATTTGAAGGTACCAATGACGTGTGTGAGACTATAATTTTTTTGTGGGTAATTTCTACGAGTGAAATCTTGCCAATGATTTAGCAACGCCATGCCACTATGGATTTCCTTTTTCTTTCTAACGTCAACACAACGACCTTCCCGCTGTAGAAATTAATGATATTACCCCAAGAGAATTTACACTTGAAACGTTTCCAAGTCACGGCAAAATAATATCGCCTTGCCAAATTCTCTAGCCTCTAGCAAATTACACGCAAGCGGGGAACAGGCAAAGCAGTACCTTGTGGTAAGCAGGCCAGTGCTTCAATCGAGGAAGAGCCTGACCTTGTCAACTGGGGGGCCCCTTCCATCAGCTCGTTCATTCCTCCATTTTGCACGTCTGTAAAGAACGCCCGAGAAATATGGATTTTCAAAGTTTACGAACGTGCCAATTAAAACCTCTCGGTGCAAGCGGTGTCGCGCGACGTTAATTCGCAGAATTGTAACGCGTCGAACGAACCGATTGCGAGTCCTGCCTAATAAGGTTATACAACGACCATAGAATGAAAGAAGATTGGTAAATAAAAGATGTGTACAAAAAATTGACAAATCTACAGATAACCTAACCTCAAGGCGTAACGGCCATTGTTCGATCTCGTATTTTTAGGTGGCTACGTATGTCTTCTAGTACGATGACGAAACATTTTTGCCATTCTATTTATAATTCGTATCGTCACGACGTAGGTACCCCTATTTTATAAGGGGCGTTGAGAATACGGGGGCGTAAGAGTAACGCTCTAAAATCTGCGAAAAGTCTTCTTTTTTTTCCGATGGCACACAGTCGGGCCGACAAGGGTGACAGTGAAGGATGAGATCTATCCGCTGTTCGTTTAGAACTATGCGTTGGCGATGATATAATAATATAAAGTTTACCCATGTCTCGCGTCAAATGAATTTTTCTCGCACGAGCTCAGTAATCGCGATTTTAACAGAAATCAGCATTGTTTCGTTTGGTGTATATAAAAGTGGCGATAACGATATCTCGTATTAGGTTATCGGAAAAAAATATATCCCTGATCTCCGGCGAATAGATTATA
The DNA here is from genome assembly GCA_031001745.1 of Hartigia nigra. Lineage (NCBI taxonomy): Eukaryota > Metazoa > Arthropoda > Insecta > Hymenoptera > Cephidae > Hartigia > Hartigia nigra. Next base: position 448,522 of record JARPRG010000325.1, on the reverse strand, counting down.
ATCGAAATTATCTGAAAATAAAATGACAGAAAAATTGATTGACTACATTACTTCATCGTGAAAATTATTTATGAACGCATAAACAAATTAGTCTATAATAAAGTGGCTTGTTTACTTGACTATTATCTTATCACTTATCCGATTAATATGAACAAATTTCCAATAATGATTCTCGATCAAATTCGCAAACAAACTGAAATTCAAATTACATGGACATTCGTCACATCTAAATGTACAGCACTTCAATGGGGATTCCCCGAAGTACTTGTCAATGTACATATTTTTAGTCATAACCAAAGCGAAAAGGTCGTCTCGAGTCCGACAGAGAATTGATTCCAAAGTACTTTGACGATTTCAATTATCTACATAAGTAAATGAAACGAGATAAAAGACACCGTAATGTAAATTCAACGAAAAAGAAAAAAAAAACTTCGTCGAAACGTTCTCGATCGTTCGCGAACGTTCACGTGGAATTTCTTGTGTACGCACGTTCCGACGCATGCGCATCAAATACAAGGGATGACGGTTAACAAAGACACGAAACAAATAGAACAAAAAAAAAATGCGAGATTCAGATAATCAAAAAGAGTGAAAAAGGGATGAGAAAAAAACTTACAGGGAACACGCGGTCCATTTCGATCCCTCGGCCAAATTCGGGGGCGGTGTCCAAGATGACGGGCGAGTCCATTATTCTGGACCCCGGGGTCCGTGAACTTTTCGTCTCTCCTTCTCAAGCTCCGTGGATACGAACAAAACCCGGTAAACTTAACGTGATGTGTTAAAAGGTTTTTAGCCAAAGAGGAAGCACGTCAAAAGAAAAATAATGCCGGGCAGTTTGGTTACGCGAGGGATGGGAAGATGATGCGACACACTTTTAATTATTCTTTGTAGATTTACCGAACGACGATAAAATATATCCTTGGGAAGCGATCACTCCCCTTCCTTCTCTCTCTCTCTCTTTTAATCCCTCTCTTCCGGTACACCAGGTCGCAGATAACAAAATTTCTCTTCTTTACAATCGCACTCAATCTTCTCTAAACCTTTTGGCATACGGTTAAAAAATCGAAATCAAAATAATATCACTCTCTCTCTCTCTCTCTCTTTCACTGACAATAGAGATTTCACTATCAATGACTTTTAACTCCTCTTATTATTATTTTTGTCTCTTACATACGTCTCTTCAAGCATAAAGAATCATAAGACACTCCGGCATACAGTCCGACCCTCGCCAGGTCGATAGCAATACTGTCAGTCGCTGGCGTAAAGGCAACTTAAATATCTGTGTGTGGGACGATGGGCGCGCGCACTTCTCACAGAAGCGACTGCCTGGCGTCGAGAGAATTCTCGAAGTCTCGACCACCTTCTAGAAATTTTTGCCAGTCGTACAAGTCTTTCGCTCCTCTAGTATCGCCATTAGCGATATGTAACTAAGGCGATATACGTATGAAGTATCGTATCATCGTATATCTATATATATATATATATATATATATACATAACAATTACATTGTACGATTAACATATTTGAGTTTGACGAGTTGTCGAATGTCGATAAGAAATGGCTGACTGGAATTAGCAGAGAAACGCGTACTTCGAGGCAATTAGAGATTAGATTGTTATACGATATAATTGACAGGTGTGAGTTAATATAATTGTTTTGTTTAACCACTTCTCTCGTGTCACGTATCGAAATTGAATGTATTAAATAATACGTGAGAATTAAGCAGTTGTTTCTTTTTTCTTTGTCACGACAAGGAAATTTCTTATTCAGCCTTGAGTCAGGATGCTTCTAGAAAATGTATTGCGTGGGACCGACGAGCCTGTGCTGATTTTGTATTATTATATTTCGTTTTACTGTATTATTTTGTGCGAACGATATAGATGCAAGGACCCGTGTCCAAGCCCGACCCGTTCACCTATGTCCTTTTATAGTAAGAGCATCTCCCTCTTTTGGAATCCTCCGACAGAAATCGCAGGGACGACTTGCTTTTTCTTGCCAACTACTAACGACCCGTTGTAATTACAGAGACAGAAAGTTGTTGCTATGAACATATGGATACACATACGTGTACGTATAAGACAGTTCTCAATGAGCCAAAATCAGGTACAGAGGTAAGAATACATGGTAAAAGTCGAGAAAAAAAAAAGTGAAGACAAAGGAAAAAGCCAATTAATCTGCAAAATTAAATTAACGCAAAGAATAGAAAGGATTTTTAAGGATTGACCAGTGCCAAAGTTACTTACCTGACTGCAGACTGTCTATAATCTATTGATAAGTACTGATAGCAGACAATTAATGGAAAGACTTTGGATAACGATTAATGTTTTGATTAAGCAATGACGCTAGTCAAAATAATTTTTAAATTTAATTCCCGATTCCGTTTTCTCACTTACAGACTCGTCAATCAGAATTTGAATAGCCAGCAAGTCGATGCCAGGTCGAAGAAGATTCTAGGCATTGACTCAATCCTTCGGTGCATACAGTGCCTGTACAAATTTAATCATCATTGATAAATTTCGTCATTGGTCGTTAGTCCACTTTTCTTTTTGTATTCAACGGGCATCCACTGATTTGTTTTGACAGTTGTATGTCAAACGAATTGGCAGCTTTTACAGGCACAACCCGAACCGTCGAGCGTTTAGAATGCAATATCGGTTTCAAAAGTATTCGTCCGAAGAATCTTTAATTACCAATCATTGAGTCATCATCTTGTTCACTGTCATTGAATTTAGTGGTATGTATATTCAACTGCAAAGAGAGCCGTAAAAAGACTCGACGATAATCCAGTTCCATGAAAACGTTACCTTTGTCTTCTTTTGATGCACATGTGTTTATACACGTATATACTATATATCGGCCATTTTCACGGTAGCTGCTGACGCTTCCTTCGAGTCGCTACCAAGCTATAAAATCCTTCATTGAATATTAGTCATGCGATCGGATTCTGGCGCATCTCCAAGTTTCGTCCCCTGTCGTTGACTATCGCGTACGAAAACGCAACCCCGGTATAAAGAACGCAGGAGGTCTTCTCGATCTTCGCTCGCTCCTCGCGCTACATAACCTCTCTTTTCGTCGGATCCTCGTATTCCTTCTGTCGCGTAGCAGCCGTAAGTTTTCACGAAGACGACGACAAGTCGCAACAGGCATGTCCTTTCGTTCGAGCAATTAAAACGTGTCCTCGATTTGAAACGCGAACGCATTTACGGCTCTACGAGAATTACGACGTCACTGCGCCCTGGTGCTGGAAAATATAAGCTCGGCGAAGTGCCGACAGGACATTTTTTCTCGAGATTGGAGAAATACATTTTGAAGCTTCCGAGTCGCCGTGACGAAGTTACGCGCGTCCTTCTGTTAGACGCTTCGAAGGAATAGACGTGTGACGAATATTTATTTATATTAATAGATAATCCTAGGCAACGTCTGCTGCAAACATTTTAAATGTATTTCTCTCTCGTTCTCTACGCCTTAACGAGAATGCATTGTGCAATTACCAACGGATAGTTGGCGCGTGCGAACACGGCGACCTAACCTTTATTTACCTGTAAATATCTTTCAGATGTTAACGAAGCAGGGAAGAAGGATTTGTGGAAACCAAGAATAGAGTCGCCAGACAGACAGATTGTTCCAATAAACATTAAATATTAAGCTACGTTGCCGTTTATCGTTGCTAATATTATTTTCAGTTCTAAATATTATCGTCGCTCGAGTGTCATCCCATCTGGTGATATTTCTCTAGGGAAATTTTCCCACGAGATATAATCAGCGATTAATTTATCAGGCACGCAGAATATATGATTTTTAAACAGACGTTCTCATTGGAGTTTCATAAAACTTTCATAGCCTCTAATGCGACACAGATGTTTCTCGCGGCCCTGCATAAGTTTGGAAAATGGCCAAGTGCACTGGGGACAAGGGTTTCATAACCTAAAAACCACATTTGAGTCTCGTCAGTCTACCGTCATTGTTTTCGACCACGTCAATAAGCTCCAGTAACCATCGGAAATTTATCTCAAAATCTTCGTCACGCGTGAACACTCGAAATTTGATTATTTCACAAAATATAAATTCTCGAACGACCAGAAGCACACGTAATCCAAAAACCGGTTTGCAATCCCATAAAGAAGTAACGATACTCTTCTTCTGGAAAGAGTCAATGCTGCAGCCCCGATATGTTTACATACAGTGGACTATAAAAATCTTTTTATGTTAGAGAGAGAGAGAGAGAGAGAGAGGGCATACAAAAGAAAAAAAAACAAATAAATACAGGTATACTTCTATAACCCAGTTATCTATCCTACAAACGCGTACCAGGTATATACGAAGTATAGTCCCTGCTTAGCGTCGTATAGACAATGAGTCATAAACCGATCCTCGCCAATTACGTAATACTTTGGCATATAAAACACTTCTTACACACGTTAAAACAATATAGACTATACAATCCACAATGCAAAATTAATTATTAACAATAAATCCGAAATAAAAAGGAATCTGTCTAACGAGAACACTTTCGACTTGTATAAACGTCAAGAGCTTTGAATGCCGCCATCTTTATTCATAGTTATCAGAGACAAGAGGCACGTGCACGTACTTGACGCCCCGTGCGATTATTCAATGTATCAAATAGCTAAAGTGGTACGCGCCATTGCTGAAGTAGTGTCCCGTTCTCGTGAAATCGAGAAGGGCGTTTGTTTTCCATTAAGAACATGGCGGAGTGCTATCGAGCGTCGTTAACGTGGGTAAAAATGGCTCGTTACGCCAGAGGAAGAAGAAACGAGGCTTCGGTATCGCCTAAAGGTCAAGGGGACAACTTCGCACAATTGCATTTTAGTGACCCACTTCATTACGTACTACAGGACTTCCCCTTATTGTATACCTTGTCCTGAGTCCTCGTAGCCATCGATCCGCCATGAATCTCGGCTCGTTTAACGTCCATTCGTTATCTTGGCGATCTTTCCATATATAAATTGTGGACGCGCACGGAACGGGACGACCTTTAGAGCAGCTCAGTGAAGAAAGAAAGCAGCGAATGCTTTTATAGCCGGTGAATTTTTGTCACGAAATCCACCGGAAGCGAAGTCCCACAGAGGCGTGACCGACTGTCGGTAAATTTTGTTTTTCTCCAATTTTACATTGCGGCTCGGTGACGTCACGGATTAAGAAAAATAAGACCAGAATCCTAATCACCCTTGGACTATTGGATTTGTTCTGGCTCGTTTGGACGGCGCTTCGTGAGGTCGTTAAGCTTGTTAGACAAGAGCAATTTTCGTGGGTGGTAGTATGGACTCGCCCTTAGTTCAAGCTTTTATTAGAATTCCTAGTACAATGCTCGTTAGCTCTGCTGCAGTTTTGCTATATGTATCGGGGCTATTAACGCTGACGTAAAAAAACAATGGCGATTCTCTGTCGGACTATTTCTGTACGTTTTCATCTATCGTTTACGAGCAGCGGGTTATCGCTTCTGTTAATTGATTGACGTTAATTAACCATGAGATTTCGAGGTCAGGAATTAACTGAGCACGAAATTACCTTTGAGCGAGTTTGAAATTTTTTACGTGCGCGTATCCCTAGTCCAAATATATAGATTCTTCTGAATTTATAGAAACAAATATTTTACTCGTTCTACATATATTCGCCTCGAGTATACCGTATGGGTTACCTTGTTGGTTATCATAGATTCGCAAGTGGCGACAACAAAAGTTTACAATGCAAACAGGTGACGCTCGATGCGCGGAAACACGTCGCTGTAATTGTCGCAAATACTATCGGCATGAATCATGAGCTACCACGAGACCAATCGAGACTTATAATTACAGATATTCGATTGTCAACGCGTCAATTACAGATGTCTTGTGCAATTTTTTTTCTCGGAAAAGTAAAATACGCCAAAACACAATTGTCGTCTCGCGACGAGAGTTAAATTGATCGACTGTAAGTTAAGAAAAGCCGGATGAGTGTTAAAAGGGGAAAAAAAAAGAAAAACCAAAGACAATTCTCCGTAGGAAGAGAAGTCATAAAAGAATCCCTTTGAGAGTAACGAAGAAGCGTTGCCAATTAAAATAAAGGAACGTCCACAAGGCTTCTGGAAGACAGCGACATTAGCAGAATAAGAAGAGTGCTGTTTATGCGTAACGATACTAATTTGCTTAGTTCTCACAAAAACACAGAAACGGTAATGTTTCCGTAATACAGTCGGTTCGCACGAGGTGTATAACGAAAGCAATGTAGCTGTTAGACATGTGAAATGAATCCTTGTGATGTGAATCCTATAAATATGATGCAAAGGCGCGTGGGTGGCTTGTGCTTTATTTTTTTTCATGGTCACGCATGAAAATAAACACCGACAGTGTCACGTGTAACGTGATACTAGTGTTTCTCAGGATGCTATGGTACCGCGTGTCGCGAACGACTTTTATTTATAATTTTGAAGGAGAACGCAAGTCGCAAGGACGCACGACCTTAGACACTGCCACAAGTTCCAGGACGAGTGATGAAAGATATTTGAAAAAAAAAAAGGGTAAAGATAAAGTAAAGTGAACTACCGTAGACTAGCATTAAGTCGACAAAAAAAATAGTTGAACAAATTTTATGCCTCTAGACATTACAAATACGTATATTCGTGAAAAACGGCAAAAGGCAAAGAATTCCTACTTGATTTTCTTGTCGTAACCAAAGTGTTGCCATCTGTCGGTAGTATCAGGAAGCACGCGACTTCAAATCAACCGTACCCGTAGTATCCCTGAATGACCGCACGAAAGAAAAGAAAAACCTAGCCACATTACAAAATCGAGGATAAACTTCTTCTGAATGAATTCTAAGAAAATTCCCTAGAACCAAAAACCCTAGAATCAACAGGGTAATCGGACGACGATTTCACGAATAATTCTTACAAGGATACAAGGGTACCGTATCAAAAGTTAAGTAGAAATTCAAAATGAATTGACAAACGAAACGATCGGTCGGTCGTCAGAGACAGCGCAGCCTCGAGTCTCATTCGACTCGCAGGATCATCGATAATGACGATCGATGATCTGCGCTGATCGATAGCTCTACCAGGAGCGCACGAGAGCGCAGGAGGTGCGCAGAGACCACACTTGCTAGTCTCTGACGATGATCTCTCGCTTTCTGACGTCACTCGAGCGAACGCCAGAGAAAGGTTTCACGCAGTCCAACGCGATTGGCTATTTCGACTTTCGCTCGCGTCACGAATGGCGGTCAATTTGATTTCACTAAACGCTACTGGTACCAACGTAATTGTTACTATTAATTAAACCCAGTGCACGATACTGTTACGAATATAGCTTTTTCATGAAAAACAATCTCACGCAATGTGTGTATATACTGACAATAGAGAGATCTACACAACAGCCTTGACGCGTCACGAAATCTTTCAGACCATCTTGCATACTTATAAACTTAACGGATTTCTGTTTGGTCTATTTTTTTTTTTTTTTTGTAACGGGGATATACAGCAGGGCGTGTCCGAAGTCACGCAAAAAATATACCAAGTGAAATTGAGAACAAAGCTCGCTCTAGAATTCCTAACAGATACCAACGTGAGGATTTTTGGGTTTGTCCATTTGATACCGGATGCGCTTATGGTATTATTATACGAAATTCTCAGTACCTGTCACAGTGAGAAACGTACGAGGTGCAATATCAAAAAGTAAGATTAATTGACAACACGCGCACGACGTACAATCAAGCTTGTAAAATAAATAAATGATATTTACGATATGAATGATAACGAGGAATTCGTACCATTTATTATGCGCGTCAATATTCCCCCCTTCGCGCCGCTCGAGTAATTGACGTAATCGCGTCTTTCCCGCCATGAATACGCAATGAAAGTAACACTACAGCTAATCACCGTTAACGTCCGTCGTGCTAATTGACTTTAATTAGATATCACAAAAAAAAAAAAAGAAAATCCTATGAAAAATTCATATCCATTAAAACTACTTAAAATCCTATTCGAGTCAAAAAAATCTGTCAAATTTATATTTAAAAAAAAAAAAGGAAAAATTTATTTTTGCCTTGTCTTAATCTAAAATTTTATTACTTCCATTGTTAACAAACAAAAAAAAATATTTGTCAAACTATTTACAATTTTTTAACGGACCACTTTCATGTTCCAGTTTGATCCTCGTATCACGTACTATAGCAATTGATTAGCACACGTCGGCTAAAGGAACAAAAATATATAAGGTGTCTACACGACAAATGAATATACACAACATATACTACCAGGTACACTCATTCATAAAAGTACCAAATTTCTATGGACTTTAGGTAAGTCCAGTTCTGGATGAATATTTTGTATCCAGTCTGTACATCGAAAGGAGGTAAAAGGCACGCGTGCAATTAGGATGCGCGAAAGCGAATAAAACATCGCTTAATATTTTATACAGGATAGACAGAGACAGTACAGCTGGCAGCTACCAAGTCTCCAATACGATTTCGCCAAGTTCTCAGCGACCAACTAACACAGTCCAAGACTTGGAGTCGTTGCAATGAATACTGTATAAGGCCCATGCGGAATTCCCTCCAATCCATTTTCCCATGAATTTTAAGCACAAGATTTCTTATGAATGAAATTTCAAAACACGTAACACCCACGAACTTATCGGT
>JARPRG010000325.1:418737-439790 GCA_031001745.1 Hartigia nigra | reverse complement strand
ATTTTCCCATGAATTTTAAGCACAAGATTTCTTATGAATGAAATTTCAAAACACGTAACACCCACGAACTTATCGGTTATCATTTATTTCCCAAAGGACTTCAGAGATTCGTTTTTTTTCTTTTCTTTTCTTACGTACGATTCTACTACGTCTAGAACAATGCATTGTTAATGTATGATTATGAGTACGATGGATGACCTGAGTACACTACGTATGTTGACTTCTTAGTCAGTCATATGGGGGGTCATGAGTCAAATGACTGATCCATGGGGTGTCGCTTGTGGTTATGAATGATATTTACAAACTGGAGAGAAGAAAGAGAGAGAGAGAGAGAGAGAGAGAGAGAGAGGAGAAACTTACGGATGCTGCGTTACAGGACAAGAGCCTAACACGTCATAAGACGAGTGACTCATACGGTAATAGTGAATTAGCATTAAAAAAAAGCAATATAGTAAGTTTTCATTTCGCGAAATTAATCTCAACTCAGTCATCGTTTCAGAGGCTCTTGAACTTAACCGGACCTGCATTCTCATGCATTTAGTATAACTTTTCTCTTTTTAATATTATTTAACGCATTTATTTCATTTTACGAATTGCACAACGAGTAGCCGTGTTTTCATGGGGCGACAACAGCAGCCAGCAATATCGTCAAGTTGGAAAATACTAATGTTTCCTCGTCAATATTGACGTATGCGCCCGATGACGTATATACGGGCGGTCGCTTCCGAAATTACTTTTTTGTATTGACTATTGATTCTGGGGATTTTTTTTTCTTTCTTTCTTTTTTTTTTTGCTCCATTATGTATTACATATACATACGAGTCTTCGGACTCGCCCGATGTTGATATTTATTTATGATCATGATGCAGCGGGAGGATTTGGCGATTTTCAAATGTCAAGAGAAACCGTCGCGTCACTCTTCGAAATTGCCTTGGCTATTCTTCCTCTGGCCACGTTACACCCGCGAAATTAACTTCCCGTGGGCAGAATGGTTCTCTGACGTGAAACGTCAAAAAAGGGCGCGACTAAAGGATTCTGTCGCTGACTCTTATCCAATGGCATTTCTTCATTGTCAAAAATAGAACAGTCGATATAAGATATATGATTGGCTAAGGAAGATCTGGAAACTTAAACCCTCCAAAAAAAAGTCTACAATATTTCCACTCGAATAGCTCGTCATTCTGGAAGCATAGCTTATACAGAGAATATCTCATTGCTGACAACCAAAGAATATGATTTTGGAATTATAGAAACAAAATGGAAAAGTAACATTTTGTTTTTTAATAAAAACTACAGTGATACATGACTAATGATATACTTGATTTAACGATAATAAATGACCATTGACAAAAATTCAGAAAAATATATGGCGCCGTATTTTTATACGACAGAGTATAAAAAAAAAAAATCTTTTGCAACTTTATCGAGGCGCGTGAATTTGAATGAATTCACGTAATATCCTTTATGCAGTAGTAACCTAAGCCTTCTTGGTGAGCTCTGGCAAAAGACAAACTCCATTAAACACTCGAGTGATCCCTTATTTTGTTTTCTGCTCCCTGAGCTCATAGACAAGTGGCGACACTTTCCCATTATACAATATAAGTGCACCACAGACCCTTCTGCCAAACTTTCATAGCGAAGTATATCGTACGCCATATTGATCACATTTAACTGGTCTACCAAGCTACCCCCTCTGCATCCCCTCTGCTTCACCCTAAGTCTAGTACGTGGGTAACGCGGACTGCAAAACTAGGGTGAATTTTATGGCTGGCATCTGTACAGCCAGGGACGTCGCAACGTTCGAGAGATTTTGTAGCCGTAGCTAAAATATCAAATTTTTCTCATCAAGACAGTCACTACGTTAATTATAAAATTTAGGCTCAACTTTGCCTGTTAACTTGGCAGTGTGAAAATAAAAAAAAATGTATGAAAAAATTCATAAGATATTAATTTCATATTCATTAAGGTATTCCTTGTTAAGACTATGTCCGGCATTGGTACCTGTTTCTCACGGTAGACTGTACTTAAGGTTACTAGACAGAAAGTGCTCTGTCACTCATTGTGCCTAAACATTTGGGTTACCGGGTATAATTTCCCTTTCTCTCTTACATTTCTCTCAATCGTTATTCTCTATCGTTCTGTAGCTTTGGCAGGGAATAAATACGAGTAGAATCCACGAGAACAATTTGGACCACTGCCCCGGGGCACTAACGGTAAAAATAAAATCTTGACAAGCTCCTGGCATCACCGGCGAATACGTACATACGTTGTGCGAAAGTCAAAAGAAACAACGAAAACAAAAAGAAAAGACAGGGGATTTACCAAATGAAGAAAAAAAAAAAAAGAATTAGCCCCATTTTCGATGCACTTGTCGATACGAGCGAAAGAAGCCTTTTACGGCTGTCGAACGTTTGGGAGTAAGAAAAGTAAAAGAAATCTCAACAAGAAGGCGACCTATATGTTTTCGCAAAGAGAATTTCAGTTCGATTGAAAATTCCTAAAGTATAAACGATATTGAAAACAAAAAAAATACCTTTTTCAATAAATGAATCCATCGGAATTATCTTCACTCAAGACACGATGCTATTTAATCTGTCAACAATGGACATTCACGTACAGCCGATTGTATGTATACCCGTACAAGAATCTTGTATATGTATACATATGCCATATACAAAGTTTGATTTAAGAGTAAACGTATATGAAATACACGGAGTTATATCTGATACGGTTGAGAAGGCCAGTTAGTAACAAAACAACAAAAAATGAGAAATTGCAAATTCTGAGTTGGCAGCAGGCAAGATTGGCATCCTGACTGTTTCAGATAGACAGGATGATAACGCGCTAGAAAGAAGCGGAGAAGATTCGACTTGTAAATTGAAAGTACACTGCCTCCGTCAGTTTTCAATAAAGCGACACTGACAGATAAGTTACGTACGATAAAAATACGCACGAGACAGACGCGCCGCAACGTATAATGTAAAAGGCGAACGACGTTTGACGCGAAGAACAAAATTTGTGCGGGAATTTCCAAATTATCTTTTTTCCTTCTCTTAAAAGTAACGTTCGACGTAACATTAATTCGCGAAACTTACGACAAGGGAATTATCAAGGGGTTCGACGACAATGGCGACTAAATTGCGCGGAGAAATTCCAGCCTGAATACCCGGTTGCAGAGGGGGTTGATAGAGCGTCTACGAGAAGTAGGACCGTAGGGTAGAATGATAAGGTAGTGTTAATGAAATTTGAGCAAGTCGTAAAGATTGAACAAAGGATCGTTCCCTTTCCTACAGAAGTCCCATGGTCATTTCCGGTGGCGCTATCTAGACGGGAGTGCAGTGAATTACCATTACCATTAACCACCCAGAGACTCTAGCAGAGACAATAATTCCCAGGAATATAAGAAGAAGATTGCGTAGCAGGTTTCTTGAATGAAACAAAGAAGCCTTCAATCTTCGACGGAGAAAAACGTCGGGACTGGACGAAGCTTTAGAGGTTACGTCGTTATTCGAGCTTCGAGCCGTCCGATACTATCATCGAGACACGCCGATTTATTGCTTGCAATTTCGTCGAGTCCGTTTCCGAAATCATTTTCAGAAAATTGCAGAGGATTCTTCTCGAGGGAGAAAACACGATGATATCTAGAATCTGTGACAATGCAAGAACTTTTTTGTTCTTGTGCGGCATAAGTATAGTTAATCGTAATAATTAATTAAAGATTCAGCATGTCCGTTTTACTTTAAGGACAATTCGAAATGGCCGCTGCTGTAACGTACAAGGATTCTTTATTCTAGTAACTTTAGAATCTGCATTTCAGAAAATGGGTAACCCAGAAAGAGTAATTGAAACAGCTTGCAAGTTGCAATTAACCTCAAGGCGTCCATTCATAACGATGGATCGCTACGTTAATCATGTGGCAGCCATTTTAATATATCTGAATCGAGATAAAAGTTACATTCGCTATTTATCCGTGGATTAATATGATTGGTTTAGTAATCGTTAAAATAATAATATATGATCTACGTATTGTCGATCGCAAATCAATAAATAAATAAATCTGTACAGTGGGGAGCAAAAATGTCTTTCGGAATTACTAAAGGAAACAAAAAATTGTTACAATAAATTTAACAGGGAAGCCATTATTACTTTTTTGTGTACGCAGAACGTTGAACGTCTCATTAAGATATCCATGCGTATTTCGGTGTATCCACAGACGTTGATAAACGTATCTTATTTATATGATTAAGAATGTTCCAAGAGTCACGATGTACACTACTGACACGAAGGACCTTTTATAGATACTTGAACAAATCGCAAAATTGCATCACGAAGAGTTCGCATGGCACACTGCCTTTTTATATATATAAAAACATGTCTTGCGTTTTAATGTATGTTCTCGAAGTGAAAAGATGCGACGACGACCTTTTCTGATGCTCGTTTGCTATTTTAGTATTTACGATTAGGCCATATTTATCAGAATTCTTGTTGCAAAGAGTATATTATCGATGCACCGTATAAATTTTATTTTAAACCACCTGCATTGAGGCACGATCAAAAATTTGTTAGTAACAAAAAGAAATTCATGTTAGTAAAATACTTTCACGGGGAGGTCTTATCTTTCTCAAGGCATTTTTTGGCTTTTTTTTTCTCACGAATCAGCTGCCTCCTCTTGCTCCATCTCTCTCAAAATATACCGATTGCAGCGAGAATAGTCGTCATGTTGGAGAGAGACTAAATATTTGCTGCCGAAACGACATGGAAATTGGGACATTCTATAAATAAAGAAATTGATACCCGACCATACGAGAATCGTGTAACGTGTACTGAGCGCGACCTGGAAATACGACTATATAGGCTTTCTGTCAGTTGGCACGTGTCAACGCTATGTTGCAGAATAAGAAAAAGGAAGGATAAAGCTGTAAAGAGACAAAATAACGTGAACTGTAATTGGCGCTTCGAGAGAGAAAAGAAGAACGGGAGAAAAACAAGAATGAAAATGGCAGCGGTGCTCGAAATACGATAAACAGAAGCGGCTGTTGTTTTCGTGGTAATTTTTTTTTTATTTCCGAATGCATATAAACCTGTATTTCAACAAGAGCAGAGCCGCCCAACAATATTTAGAATAATCAAACATTTTTCACTCGGTTGACAGGGAAGTTTTTCACTATTAGAATCCCGTATTAGCACGCTCGTCAAAGTTTCGAATATGTACAGTACGTCATAGTCTTTTCGAGGAATGTATCGGAAAAGGTGTAATGGAGTAATTTTAGAACGATCGGAATGTAGTTATTCAGAAACCGGCGCGCTCTTTCGAAGTGATACGAGTAAACAAGAATAATTTCTTTAAAAGAGAACAGAATTGCATAACAATGATCAAACGATAATACAAAAGTTTGTGCACTATACTCACTCTGGAAAAGCCGGCATGACGCTCGAAAGGATCCCTTGGATTTCTGGCAGTTGGTTCGAAAAAGGATTTGCTGTCTTCGTCGAATTGTTGCTTCAGTTCCTGAAGGAGTTCATCCCTCGACTTTCCACGCATCCTGTCACCGAATCTCGGTTTCTCTCGGAAGTAAAAGGACATTTCCGTACGAAGGGGGAATCCCCTGAGCACCGACACTCACTCGGCACAAAAGATTTTTAGTTCACTCGATCTGGATAAAGACGGATTGAAGATTTTTTTTTTAAGCAATGGTTATTATTCTTCTTTCACATACGATGAAATCTCGCCAAAATAATTACCCTCCTTGACATTCTCGCGTAACGAGTCGCGCGCTACTGACTACGGCTGAGTTCCCGCTGGCACGAAACGCGCGAAGATCTCTCTAGAAGCCGGTTGGTGCGCATGCGCCTTCGTACAGGATTTTGAGTGCTTTTACTATCGCTGTTAAGTTAATTACAATTACAATTAATTTTTACATATACAAAATACGAATTAATCATTACAGGCTTACTTTGGATACATGATAGTCAAGCTGTACGAGAAAATATATTCTTGATCAGTAATGGAAAGTGTCAAGCTTTGAATTTTGAGTTTTCAAGGAATATTACCATTGAGTTTCAGAAATGATTATCGGTTTGATAAGACGCAATACATTTAGCAGCTGGTGTTCTATGATATAGGATATATAGACTGTTTATAATTATTTTTATTTTATTGTTGGAGAGTGGTGACATCTTGAATATGTACGCGCTACTACTTTTTCAACCCCTGTCGTTCACCCTTGCTGAGCGAGAGGCGCGACATCTGTAAGAGGATTGGTGAAACTTTGTTATGGGTGGCGCGTAATTTGAAAGTTGGTAAGGGCGCACGTGCGTACGTGACATTTGGCATAACCCTTGGTGGTACATAGAGTTAGGTGTATTTCAGTCGATTGTCCTTTTTGTATTTTACCGTTAGATATAAACTACAAAGGAATCAAATGCAGTAAGGGCAGTTGTAGGAGCCAGTCGATATTTACAGAGAGTTGTACATTAAGAAGAACGTGGGAAAATAATTCTGGTTCGTATAAAATTCTATTCTTAAAGACAAAGCAAAAAAATCGTGTCGCGTTACCGATTATTTTTTGTAGGATAGCATGATGAAGAATTCATTGAAATTAAATGCTTCGAAGTACCAATGCATCGTTTGTCGGCTGGATACTCTTTCTGTGGGTGAATTGCATTATCATCAGACCTACAAACACACCCCTGAAGAACTGTCCCTCTCTGCTATCAGTCTTCAAGGTCTTATAAACATAAGAGATCCAGCTCTTGATATAGCAACTTCGGCCGAATCGTTCTGCAGTGATCTTACTAAACAACCAAAATTCTATATGCTGTCTGCCAACCTACTGAGTGATACGAACAATAATTCTAACAGTAACGACTGTGCATTGAATTTTGTAAACGCTGCACATGCGAGAGAGAATTGTAGATACGATGTCACGAATGTAAAGAATGATTCTGAGCACAGATTCAAGATTCCTAAAGTCGAAGGATTATGTAGCAGCTTTAAGCGCGAAAGTTTGCATTATCTCAGTTCAATGTCGAAAGATATCCCTTTCACTGAATTGGAGATTGAACTTATGAAAACTGTAGATATCAGTAACGAGGCTTTCCTCGAAGGTGTTCATGGTCTTTGCGAGGACTTGAATGAAATAAAAAACAAGATACTCTTGGGAAAATGGCCTTTGAAGAAGAACGGTACTCATACAAGACTGGTACGAGCGAAGCAAAGTAGAAAAATCTGGTCCAAGAGTAAAGCAAAAAAGCTGACTAAAAAATCTGCATGCGAAGCTCCTACATTGGAATGTAATATAAAACTTGATAGTCCTACAATAATCAACGAACCTCCAAAGCAGGATTTGACTGTAAAACCAGAATGTAATATCGAGATTGAAAATGTAGATTCAGAGATTATAATGACTGATAAAACGGAAGACTCAATGGAAGAAAAATGTTCTTGGAATTCAATGATTGTGGTAGAAAGTCAACTAGAAAATATACTAAATGGTAAATACATTAAACTAGAAGACTGCGAGATGACTGTTTTGAATCCAATTATCAACGAAATATCTATGGATCTAAAAGCTACGAACGAACAATCTATTATTATGTCCTATGCTCCAGATAGTGCTGGCCAAATCTCTGTCAGTACTTTTCCTACTGAAACTTGTCAATTGAGATTGGAAGATATGCCAAGTACAAGTTTTGCTTTCGTTGGCAATTCTATGAACAATACTTCTCACGTCATTACCCATCATAGTACTATCTGAATGATTGTTAACGAAGCTCTTTTAAAAGTACAAAGTAGAAAGTACATCATTTCGACTGTGTTCATGCGTAAGTTCTATGCGACAAGTGTTAAGAGCAATGGCAGTACAAAAGAAATAAGACCGGTCACATCAGTGCGAATATCATATTTGTAAACCTATTCAAACACGCATGTCCTTTATTCTCTGTTATTTCATTTTATCCCCAAGAGACAGTTCCTATTTTATATGTTTTGAGAGTATATTATGTTTTGTTTTACGCATTATTTATAAACGTCATTTCTATTATTTTTACCAAGAGATCTCAATATTAAAGTAACATAGGACACAATGGCAGAACCGTTAAAGTTTTAGATGTAACAAAATCATTAAGATATACATTCGTTTGTTATAGTTTTTCGTGCATCCCTTATGTAAATTATTATCTCTCATCGTACGTGTATCGTTAATTAGGAATAAAGTTTTTTTTATCGACACGTGTCAAAATATCGTAAAAATCGTTCATTTATATTTACGTTACAAGAATAATAATTTCATAAATTCCTACTCTACGTACAGGTAAGATAAAAATTCATTATTCACAACCATCAATGGATTCTTCAGAACATTTAAGAATAACGTGAGAAATTATAATCGGCCTCATGTTTAATAATCATCGACAGTATTCTTTAAAGGAACTTTTTAATATAATTTTTCGACATGTTCTCAGTCAGTTAAACTAATATTCTCGTGAAATAAAGTAACAGCTACACTGACGAATCATCATTGTGCTTGAGAATCATTAATTCTCATTTTCGCATTTTCATTCATTCGAATCCCACGCACCATCGTCGCGGTCTACGCCAGACGATATAAAGCCGAAAACACTTTTTGTTTTTTCTTTACATTTTATAGGGAATATTAACAATATATAACAAAGAGTAGAATTCAAAATTAATTCACACGTAAACTTCAGTGTTAACGCGATTATAATTTCACTCTTGATAATAAGATTTAATAACAATCCATCGAATTCACATTCTTCGTATGATAAACTGTCAAGATATCATCAAGAATTGCATCGAAGCTATCGGTATACGTCTGAAGCCACCGATTCTTCTCCTCTATGTAAGCATCAAGATCGAGTTTAAAAATAGTGTGTAGAAATTCAACCCGTGTGACTTGCGCAACAGCACTTAGTTTTTGATGTTCAGGCAATTTCATCTTTTCACCTCCGACCCTTAAAGAGTCTTTGCATAATGCTGCCAGGAGGTTCATATCATCGCTTTCGACAATGGACTCCAAAATGTTACCCTTATCGCCAGCCATTGATTCGTCGCGATCAGCAAAAGAAGAAGTAGTAGTTACGGAAGATGCTGGAGTTGTAGGGGAAAGACCAGTAGAGGTTGTAGTAGTAGGAGAAGAAGAAGAAGGGGAAGGAAAAGGTGAAGAAGGGGGAGATTCTTTTTGATAAGAACTATCTATGGTTGCACTATCTTTTGGTAATGGCCTCTCTGGAACAGGCTCATTGATCTTGTACTTGAGCAAAAAGTTTTTTAACTTCGTTATCACGTCCGCGGAAGCTTTGCACACCACAAAGTCGCTGTCGTCTTCTAAAGTTGCTAGCAGGATCTGGATAAAGTATCGGAATGAAAATAAATGAACGGACTGCGATAAAGGAATAAAAGAAAAGCGCTTGGTTATTGTCAGAGCTAAAGAGTTTTCTTACCCCCAGACAACTTTGTTTTGCCAGCTTGTCCAGTGCCTTTACGATACGTCGTTTTATCTCATCCTCGTTCAGAGCTATTATCTTTCGATGCTCCTTTGAAAAAGTCACATTTGGAAACGAACCGTCTAGCATACCTTGATCGGTGAAATGACTAATGATAAATTGTTTCCAATATTCAATGGCGTTAACCTTGACTTCCCAATGGAGATCCAAAACCGCCGCAACTGCCATAGAGCGCGACATTGTGTCAATGATGGTTTTTCTGTATGATCAAAGGAATCAGCGAAATTATTAATATATTAAATTCATTGATTTATTTCATCGATCGATACATTTCCAACGAATCGAACTTACGACCATTTTCTGTGAACATAGAGCTCCGTCATAAGAATAACTGCTTCTCTACGTACTATTGCTTCGCTTTCCTCTGCCACCAATTGTACAGTTATGTCCTTTGAAAATGAAATATTTAATCGTTCAAGAATGTCCAGAGGTCGTGTATAAAATTGCACAATAGAAATCAAAGCACTTTTAATGACTTACAGCTAAGTTGGCATCGCACAACTTTTCTTCCCACAATTCATTTATTCGGACTGTAACCGCAAGGAACGCCAGTGCGGAAGCTCTTACGTAGCTTTCAGCGTCGGATAACGTAATGCTAATTGCCAATTGTAGAAAGTCATTTTTCACAAGGAATTTTTGAAATGCTGGATACTCTGTTGATCAAGATAATATATTAATATTTTTTCTTTACTAAATAGAAATACAATAAAACTGCTGGACAACAAAAGATTAGCTTACTGTGTTCAGATATTATGGCAATTGTCTTCAGTGTTTCTAATACGCTATCTCTGACTTCCCAATTTGGATCGTGTATTCTCTTGTACAAAGTTGGTCCCAAGTCATCTATATGGCCGTGAGAATCAACTAGTAAAGCCAACTGTGGTGGCATGAAGTTTTCTATTGCCAATTTACAGACTTTCAACGCTTGAACGGTGATCTAGGAGAATGAATATCAATTAGACTTGCACTAATATTGATAAATAATAACGAATAACTTACGCTCGGCGAAATTTGATTATTGTTTAGCAGATCTTGTGCCAATGACAGTAGACAAATTGTTTCTACGGATTCTTGCCATTTGATCTTAAACTTTTCTGTTATAATAGCCAGACCGTTCAAGATCGATGATAACAAATATGGATGTTGCTGAATGGCATCACCTTCGAACAATGATTTATTTAATTTCCTCTTAGGTGGATTATTAGGATTACATAAGTTCGATGTGCCAGTTGTGTTAAGTTCATCTTCTGCACTCGACGCTAGCGTATAATTTTTCAGAACGTGACACATAGTTTGGAATGTGATTACTGCTACATCCTATATCAAATGATTATCATGATTTTGTATATTAATTGTAAATTACATTATTTTCTATACTTACTCTGTCCATAACATCTACTATTTGTAGAAGTTGCTCCATGGAGTATCTGCATAAAGATTCTATAGGTATATCAGACCTATAGATCATGTCTCTCATATTGTATGCCAGCCTTTGTACAGGGGTACATGTGATGTCAAACATTCTGTCAAGGTACGTTTCGAAGAGATCATTATTCAAATACGAATATCTTAGGCAGATGCATAATGGCAGTACCTGAATAAAATAAATACTTATTCCTTGGATCATGCTCACGTTTAATATTATATTTGATATTTAAAAAAAATAATCGATCACCATTATGCATATAACTTGATGCTCAAATTTGTGCTGATCCGGTTGTTTACACTGGAAAAGACTTTGTAGCTTTTTCCAAAAAACTAACCCGTACGATTGTGTCCTTATGGCATCTTTTACGAATTTCTTATTAAGAAGTGATCTGTTGATGTGACAAAAGTCGAGACGAAACTGATTCATAGCATCTTGATCTATCTCTTTGGTCTGTGTTATTATGCCTTGTTTTAGTTTTACAAAGAGCAGAAGGACTAGCAATTTATGTATGTGCTGAAAGAAGGTTGTACTGATGCATGCTTCGAAAAGTGCTTTTATCCTTGCTTCGAGATTGGTGATTTCCATTACCAACGATGGTATAGCATTTTCTTTGCTGGCGAACATTGTGTTCTCGATTATATTGGTTAACAAGACTATTGCCGAGCAGAGATACTTGTTCTGATCCAAATAGGTTTCCTCAAGTATTCTTTGAGCTTCGACGTGAACAGTATTGTTCGTGAATGGATGCGCAGCTTCCAATATAATTGTCTTACAGATATGCAGTCTTTGAGATTCGTGCAGTAGCAACATCCATACAAATTTTTGGCTCTCTCGCGTCACGTATATAGTGTGATTGCAGTGAGCTAATCTTATAACATCCTTCCATACACCTGGTGAATAAATAATACAGATATTACAATAAACTTTGCATAACCATCGGCAACACATATATACATCGAATCATGTATTATTGATGATTTTATAATATCTGTAAAATTATCTGCCTTAAACAACTAAGTATGCTTTATAATATCTTTAATGGGCATGCAGAGGTCACTGGTACAATGATATAAAGAAGTCTTTTTTTTCCCTATAGAAAACAGATTGAAAGCATATTTCGATTGCAATGGAAGCAATACAAATTAATTGGTATATTCAACAGTGTATTGATTTCTTATTTGTAATAAGTATTGAGACATATTAAATATAAATTTTTACCCGATTCAAGGATCCAGTGTCTTCCACTTGTATGATTACACAAGTTAGAAAGCATGTCTATATATGCCATTTTTATAGAAACTGGCAAATTATCATCGTGAAGATTTAAAACAGTACATATTTTGCTGTATAAATTCTCACGATACCAGAAATGGAAATGAAGTTCGCTCTTGCCAATGTGTCCAATGAGCTTTAAAGTAAACGTAATGACAGACTGACAAGGTTTGATTCCGCTGCTCCATGTTTCTAAAGCTTTCAGTACCCAGGTTTGAAAGGTATTGAAATATTCAAAGTCATACTGCTTAGCTGAAAATATTGAAAGTTAACAGGGTTACCATAGTATTACGCATCTTGTAATATTTACGCAAGACTATGTCTTTACATTGCAATGAACCTATGTCTAATAAGATAAGAGCAACAGCGAAAGATTGTAACAGTCATCATAAAAATCTTCATGTTAATAAATTATATAAAACCCTAAAAAATTATTTCTATATCATTACCAAAACTGTTGCCTATTGTTTTTACTATTTGACGGCTAGATCGACTAGATTCTTACAAACGGACAGTTAAATACAAGCCAAAAACAAATGTGTGCAAGTCAACAAAGTTTATTTTAAAAAAAGTACTTATTTATGACTCGACCCGGTACAAGAGTAAGATCTTTAACAGAAACTTACCTAATTTATCAGACTGTGTGACACGCGATAACAGAAGATCAAGGTAGGTTGTAGACACGACATTATAATCGGGCAGTAGAAAGAGTCGTAAAACCTCATCAAGTTTTTCAGCTGTGTTACACGTTGTCATTGTACTTAACGTTTGTCAAAATCTTCAAGTTATTCTGACTTGCACAGCACAAGGAATCGCAAACATTATATCACTGGAGACGATGAAACTGCATGAGAGAAGCAAGTATAAACGTATTGAAATTGGATCTCAGAGCTCTCGTAAATAAAAGCAAGAAATAAAAAGCAATACAGATTAAAGATTCCGTTTCTCTCAGGATTTTCCTTTAGATAACAACACAAAAAGTCAGAGTTCCATTATTGCACTGCGTTCAGTATCACTTTCACTTATCGTCGGCTTCATTCATATTTCGAAAATATAAGTATTACGATCAGTTATGATAACGAACCACTGGAAAGAATCTTCAAAGTTCGTAATGCCTGATTTTCAGAAGCAGTATAACTACGTTAGATAATATTGATTATCTTATTGAATCCAGAAGTGTCAGATGATAAACAACCATTGAGAAGCTTAAAATTGTCGAATAACATCGCACGCAGACAAGATAAAACCTGATAAAACCTCAAACAATTAAACATATAATTTACAGTAGCGCTAGTACGCGCCACTATGTTGAAATATTAAAAAAAAAAAAAAAACTATGAGAATACAATTGGACGATTTTAAAATATAATCTGACTTATTCAGAAAGTCGTATGAAAGTATTATTTGAAGGTATGAAGTATCAATAGATTAGTGTAAAGTTTCAGTATTGAATTTGTGATATTTCGTAACAGTATTACAGTTCGAATCGAATGTATGGTTGATAACACGATGTTCTAGCCTTAACAAGAAACTATTCAAAACTATTTGAATTGAAAATTCTGATAGTAATGATTTACCTTTATTTTGGGGTGACCTAATCACTTCTTATTAAACGTGATAGTTTATTATAAAATGGTAAATTACGATTATTCTTCTACTTGCGAAAATTAGTGTGCGATGGAATCAAGTGAATCCTTGAAAACGTGATATTAAACTATTTAATGAGTAAAGCGACTGTAGCGCCACAGCTACTTGATCATTAGGGCCCATCTTCCAGAGAGGTCAATTTGGGTCAGGTCATGACAATTATGAGGATATTCATGGAGTTATTTCTATTCTTGATCGGTGCTGTCATGTATTAACGAATTGGCTAGACGTATTAATGAAGTTTCCGTAAATAAATGAGGTACGTTTTGTCGTTTGACAAAGTTATATAATTCCGTAACAATGATACTAACCTGTCGCTATTTGTTTTGGTTCACCGCTTTTATCGAGTTAGTATACTTATTGACACACATGTCAGAATTTATCAATCAATATTAACTGTACTTACTGATAGATAATTCATATAGATTTTACAATACAAATGTCCCTGAGAAAATTTACTTGCAGGCATTTAGGTCCGACTAACTTCCAAAGGATTAGTAGCAAAGAAATGTAGTAGTATTTATATTTCTTAGAAGAAGCTTGCGAGAAAATTTGTTTGTGTAATATTATTTAATACTTTGTATTCTTCAGAGCATCCTCGGTCATTTAGCAATGGAAGGTGACCATCGGGAAGATCATATTCCAAGAACAGAGGAAGAAATTAAGACAAATGTAAAACAAGATTTAGGCTTGACTACCACAACTGCTTTGGAAATTCTGCATAGGGACATTAAACGTGTGTTAGACGAGTATGAGGATGATTGCAAGAAAAATAAGTATGTCTAATGTCTTTTGCATATATTCAACAAGAATTTTTAAATATCTACCATTTTAACTGAAGTTTTATTATCAAGTCATTATTAATTACAGGAAATACAGGGCATGGCTAAAGGATGCATTGCACCATCGTAGTCAATACACAACGCTTTGTTGGACCTCAGCAATTGCACTTTTGATAAATGCCATTACACTTGTCGTAGTATTTTATACAGTTAACGAAACATGGTATGTTACATATCATTAACTTCCATATAATCTTTATAATACTAATCGATCGTTCCTGATTCTAGGTATGCCTCACTGCCATACGAAGGACTGATCGTTTGTTGTCTAGTAGCATTAAATTTTACACTGGTCGTATCTGACAACAAATTGCGACACAAGGAAATTCCTCAAAGAGTGTACGTTCTACTTAAACAAATAGAAGGTACCATTCCACCTTATATACAATTAACTGTGTGAGTTTAAAAATATTATTATATTCTAAAATTATTTTTATGTACCATCAA
The DNA here is from genome assembly GCA_031001745.1 of Hartigia nigra. Lineage (NCBI taxonomy): Eukaryota > Metazoa > Arthropoda > Insecta > Hymenoptera > Cephidae > Hartigia > Hartigia nigra. The sequence continues at coordinate 424,628 of JARPRG010000325.1, read as the reverse complement.
ACCAACAGTCGCAAAATCAGTGTGCAATTGGGAACCAGAAAATTATCCCCATCTTTGCAGTCCACTTTCACCGTGCCTCACCTTGCAATGGACGTATCGCGACGGTTATATAGTTAATTTACCTTGGGCCTTATTGGTCGCAGGAGATATAATCGTGATAAAACCTGGCCAGCAAGTTCCTGGATATTGTATTCCATATGACGTAAGTCTACTGCAGATATATCAAGCCCTTGAAAAATATACATATATATCAAGGTATTATTTAAACAAGAAAAAATTGTCAGGATCCTGATGGGCCTGTTTTACATGCACGAGAAGTCTACAGTCCACCAGTTCACACAGCTCATGAAATATTCTCATCCCCACAAGCTCGGACGCCGCTAAAGAATAAAATCTATAAGCTCCAAGAGACGCCTTACTTGATGAATCTAAGGATGGCACTAGATCAAGCCTTGGATAGGCCTGTTACGTATCACAATCGCGAACGTCACCTGGTTATGATTTGCAGTATCGAGCAATTGGCCTACCCAATACTCCTGATCGTGGTCCTAGTTGTAAACTTACTCCGATATTTGTACCTAACTGAATACGCTGGTCTAGGTCACTGGACAGAAGTCTTCTTGCTGCAGCCAATAGCTGTCACACTTCCATTATTGCCATTAATTTTTCCTACGTGTTGGATGGTTTTGAATTGTTTCGGCATGGCTCGATTCAAGGCCTTATTCAAGCTGTATCAGTCTTCGAAGAAGATGCAGGTACAGCGAAAGTAATATAGATGTTAATACGATTAATCATCATGTACTGTGATCTATGAGTGATTTAATTTAGTTTTTAGATCCGTTCGAGGACGCTGACATTTCAGGTCCCACTCATCCTGATGTAGTGTACAATTGGTCGGAGCTTAAAGAATATTTCTTTGATATCCTCTTTGGCAGAGAACACATGATGTCCAGATCTGCTAACATTTTACACGTATTGGGATCTGTTACAGTAAGTCCAATCAATTATTTGATTTACACTGTCCAATGTGAAGCTATAATTTATTATTCTTTTCCACATAGGCATTGTGTTGCGTAGATAAGAAAGGAATACTTTCCTGGCCAAATCCAACAGCTGAAAAAGTTTTCTTTTTGCGCAACGCAAGTGCAATGTCGCGAGCTTCAAGGTAGCCCTTATAATATTTTATATGTACAAAGGAAATTTTACTTGTGGATCAACTGTCTATAGAAAATATTTTAATCTCAGCACTGTAAGCCTGGAAAAACATTCTGACACTGCAGCCCACAATGAGCAAGCGAAGCAAGAATCTAATAGAACTGCCTATGTACAACATGGTAATATAATTATTCGACAGGTCACTTAAATGTACTTGCACACGATTATTCATAAGTTCAAAAGGTTATACATCGTTTTCAGACATGTCTCATTCAGTGGCGGAAGTGTTGGACTTAACGCACGATCATGCTTTGCCATTTAAATTGCAATTCGATGATCATGCTTGGAGGCTACACTTGAACTCACTTAAGCCTTTGGGACTTGCGATTCTCCTGAACACTTGCAACATGGATACTCAAGAACACTACACTCAATTTTGCTGTCACGTTACCTGCGAGGCGCTGTACAATGAGAATTTGGTACCAGTAACTAACAGACGGTATGTCTACAGTTCAGTTGTCTTTGTGTCACAGTGATCTTGTATTGCTTTGCACTTTTGTTCTTGATTAATGCGACTAAACGGCACGATCTAACATTGATTTTGGCATCGAACCGTTTTGACGCTAGAAATGCCCAGTGATTCAGGTAACAATGTTAACTCATGGACTAATAATGTTTATTATCAATTATCCAAACTCATTAGTGGCCAGGGTGAATATTTTGAAGATAATAATGAGTACGGGGCGAAAGATACAATGCAAACTTCTTCGAGACAGGTGTATTTAACCGATGAATCAGGAGGTTTCCTTGGACAAATGCGGTCAGTCATAATCATAATATATGATCTTGTTCTACCTGTAGTTCTTGATTTTGGTTTGGTGTTTGAAACTGGAACGGTAGACTTAGGTTTGCATCCGGATGTCATGACGGGTCTTTGTCAACACTGATCACACGCATCATACATTGTATTACTCAGGATAATTTCTTTATCTTATTTATTTCGTATGTTAGGTGTCTTTGCGAGCTGGCAAAGCAGATTGGATTTCAGGATCAGGCGCAGGAAATTTTTCAGCTGGAGCAACAACTGTCTACCTTCAGACACGTGGTAAGTGTAATAAATCATCTTTTATCTGTCTTACAAAAGTAATTTAATCCATAAATACTTTCTCTTTCGTAGCAACCGGAAATGGTTAGACGTGACATTAAATTCGCACGTTCTCTAAGCATTTCTACTAAATTAAAGTTTCCATTTCCGCACATGGTGGCTGTGGTTGTTAAGGAACGCAGTGGGGGAGGATTACAATTATTGACTCAGGGAACCGCTGATATTATCCTCGATTCCTGTATAGAATATTGGGATGGACACGACCTGTGTCCATTTTCTGCTTCCGACAGGTAGATAACATTTTTTTCATGATTTTATTTGACAAAGTTACGGGGTTGATTCCAATGTGTATTGTTCCAGAAAAAAGGTCCAGGATTTTTATCAACGGACAAGCTTGACATCTTACTGCACTGCGTTTGCCTATAGACCACTCACTAGGAGTGTCAATGGGAAACTGTCACACATTTATCTGGAGCTTCCGGCAGACAGCAAACATCTTTATACACCACATAGAAGTCCAACTCCGTTGCCTTGGGACTTTAGAAATGTTCTAGATCCTAGAGTCAAGGGAATACTTGGCCAGTTTCATTCAACTGGTAATTAATAATCTTTTCATTAATTTATAAGGATTTTACTTAATTTATGAAATTCCTTTAGATTCTCTTTTGTGCAACGAAAATAAAGACGAGGAAGTTAGCGACGTGGAAAGTTGCTTCGACTTACAATGTAATCAAGTGTTTATTGGTATGGTGACCATGCAGTATCAGGCACAGACTGATATGGTAAGATTAGTATGACAAAATCACGTGTTATTACGTTTATAATATTTAATTAATTGCATATTTTGTATTTTTAATAATTAACAGGTTCAGCTTATCGAGCAGTTAGAAAGAGCTTGCATTAGATTCGTTCATTTCAGCAAGGAAAATGAACTAAGATCACGTGTCTTCTCGGAAAAGATGGGACTGGAAAGTGGATGGAATTGTCATATTTCATTACTCAGCGAAAGAGCTAGGTAAGTTCGATGAAAAATATCAAAATTCATAATAATTTCACTTTCAAAAATTTCGCTTTTTGCTTTTTGGCTGTTTTTTTTTTTTTTTTTTTCTTCTAAATAATCTACATGTGATATGAGCGATGATCGTAACTAGGGGTCAAGATACCAGTCGATGTACACGATTACAAAATGCCTGAGGTCGCACGCTCGATAAGAAAATTTGTGCTCGATCTGTTGTGAATTAATTTTTACGCAAAGAATTTTGAGAAAGTTCGAAAAAAAAAAAAAAGGGAAACCAATCGTACGGGAGTTACACTTGACACTAGACTATTTTTTACAGTGATACAATAAGAAAGCATACGGGAAAACTTATACCAATTAAATATCTAATAACAATTGAATGGGAATGTAAATTGTGCATGTACGTTACAGGAGACAGCAATGGCTGGAGAGATATCCACACATGACCCCACCGTATACGTTTGTTTATACCTATTTCTTTAATTGTTTGTCACTCATTTGCACGTTTATTTTATTATCATACACCTCATTAACATCCATAACGCAATTCCACAGTCCTATCGTGTCATCCAATTTACACTTAGAGACAATCAGTTCCAATTGCACTACGTACATGTACCAAGATTACAATTGCTCTTCGCAAGCCCAATGTCTCCTTGTCGAGTAATCATAAGATCTCAAAGTTTTTGTTAATCAAAGAATCTTCTTAAGGATCGACGTTCAGTTTTCCTGTAGCTTAGTTGGCCTCCAAATTATTTCTGATTATTTTATGTGTTCGTCAATGTTCTGTGTAAACTAACACACCTATATTAGGTCAGAGAGTCCAGTGGGTTGGTGGGTGAGCCAGGCAGCAGCCATGTCCTCACCCACACCCTCAGCCCAATCTCGCCAGCATAACCACTCCTGCATGGATGAGGCCAGCCACTTGCTTAACCATGTTTCCCCTCGGTATGTTCAATAAATAACATTTTTTTTTTATCATCTGTAAAGTAGGAATCAAATATTGTGTATTGTGTTTGTAATGTCATTCATATATACGATGAAGCAGCTGGTTTTATTATAGGCATTGAAAAACCTGTGGTTCTTAATGTTAATCCACATGAGAGAAATAATCTTTTTATTAAACATTGAGTTAGTTATTAAGGACTATGATTTTTGTCACTCTAGCATGAGCCAACGAGATGTCATTTATATTTTTAATTCTCTGAGAGCATGCGATTCACTGGGATATCCAGCTGAAAGGTATCAGTCGGTTAACAGAATTATGTTAAAAATCCGATTGGTAGGTTTTAGTTGGATTATTGTATCTACCTTCTCGCTGTACACTTGTGCTACTGTGTTTTATTGATTTTACTTTATATGATTACAGTGTGCATGAGTGATGAATATCGTGGGAATGTTTTTTATAGCGTTGTTTGTATTGCAGCACAAATCTGGATAACAGCAGAGCGATGAGCATGTCTGCACCGAGTGCCATAAACACAGAATATACTACTGTAAAATTTAATGATGATGCTACCGAGTGGAATAATGCTGAACCTATCCAAACGAAAAGTGCCATGAGCCACAGGTACTTGTTGATTATTTATATTAATTCAACGTATGTTAATACTTTATAATTTCATGCATGACAGTTTACATAACTTTATTTACTGGATCAATGATGTCAGGCCCTCGATGCGTTTGTAATTATTGTTCTCATTTATTTATCGCTAGAGAATAACTATGCTTGTAGCACAAATTAAATAATATAGCAGTGTGGGGTACTGTCTTTTAATAGAAACTAAGGAAAATCTTTTTTATGGCATCTATTGATTGGCAAGTATCATAGAAATTAGATAAGTTTTGCTATGCGTGTTTTAGAATACATTTTTTTCTATTTATTAAACAGGGAACAAGATACCGTAAGAAGTGAAGATAGTGTTCTGGTACAAAGTGTTGATCTTGGGTCTGGCCAGGAAGCCTGGAGATCTTTAAGCTGTCTTACTGACAGTACGGAACAGAGTGCACCAGTTAATTTTGACATGTCTAACAGAGTAAGAAGCTCTTCGACAAATAGAATCGTGTGACGCGCAAATGACTTTAAGGGTATCCTTTATATCTTGTAGGCTAAGTTACCACGAGGTATAGACAAGATACGACCGCACCTAGAACTCATAGACAATGTGCCACTACTGGTGTCACTGTTTACGGATTGCAATACTGCAGTGACGAGAGAGATGCTACACATTATGCAAGACTATGGAGAAGTTGTCTGCGTTTTGGGATCCTCGGCAAATGCAGAGAACATGCCAATTTTCATGCAAGCTGATGCCGCGTAAGATATAATTTAGTCAATTCTATGTAGAAATTTTATTTAATTCTCTCTTTTAACGAAACACCCAGGAGCCAAATAACTCGTGCCATACGTGGTTGCGCAGTCTAGTTTTATATTCAAAGTCTTGTACAACCTGGTTCCTCTAGGTCTTCTTCGTAAAACAGTTATTGGCTTATAAGATTCCTGGGCGACAGTACGAAAGTCTGTTTTATCATCAATAATCCATGGACAATACTTTGACTCTTGAGATCTAGTACATTTTATAAAGCACACTTTACCAGGATTTTGGTATGATT
>JARPRG010000325.1:385005-404375 GCA_031001745.1 Hartigia nigra | reverse complement strand
AAAAAAAAAACAATTAAAACATAACAAGAAAGATAATACGTTAAGGTATTGCGAGACAGCAATTGTTACCAATTAGTATGCGATACTAGATCATCCAGTTGCTATTAATACATTTTAGAATTTCAACTGCGTGCTCGATCAGTCTGTAGCGTGACAGGAGCGATCACGAATACAATAGAATTTAGCGTGAGAGTACACACGGACATACGTTTACCTCAATTGCAAAAAAAATTTCAAGGAAGGTCGCACGCGACTCTGTCAAACTGGATGATGCGTTGAAACTTTTTCGACGTTTACTTTGAAATACGATCTTGGAAGCTGTGCAAGTAAATTGCTGTTTGAATTTTCGCGGGGTTTCATAGGAGCTGCAAAAATGACTCTATATAACCCCTGGCGCCAAGGAATGGCAATTCTCATACATTTAGTAGACTGTAGACGATCCTTATAATTATTATTGCAATGACCACCGGTTGAATATAAAAGAAAGATCGAGTCTAATAAAAGAATAAAGAATGACTTTTTCTATCTTAAAATCAATAAGCAGACGAGAATTCAATAATGAATTATTCAGTCCTGGGCATAAAGAAGGATTAATTGTATCTTGCTTGTTTCATTGTACTCGTATACTCAGCTGTCTCATTGTTGAATCTTTACTTTTTCTTTGGTTCCAGCAACCGGTATGCTTTGCGGTGCCATAATGTCCGATAACTGGGAGGAAATAAGCTGGGACAAGGATGCCCTTGCAAAGTCCAATTTTACTCCCACCTGGTACCTGGACGGTCAGGTCGCAATGCTGGAATTATTCTCAGGTCATAAAGGTCAATATTTACAGCCGGCCTTTCTGGTACCGATGCACGGCGGTATATGGACTCTCTGTGTCTCCCTGACAGGTCAGTATATATAGGTAGAGCGACTAAACGATTTTCGCAAGAAAAAAAATCTCATTAACAAGAGACAGGGTATCGATTAAACGCCGTGCAGTTTAAAGATTAAAAAAAAAAAGGCTAAAGAGCTTTTAAAGGAAATCCTATGAAATACCTAAAGCTTATACACACCATTGCACAGAATTGCACATTTTTTCACTGTACTTGTTTACTCGTTGGGCAAAAAAAAAAAGAAGTCTCCAATTCACCGACGCAGACGCGTAACTATTTTCAATAAGGATTGAGCAGCAGCATAAAATAAAAAAGCATAAGGAAAATACAGAGTCAAGTGGCGCACTACAGTTATACAGGTCGTTTCGTTGAGAATGACGCGTGTCTGGCTGGTTTTGAAAATTTGGCAGGATTTCACGAAAATGATGAGGGTTTCCTGTAGAAATAGGAATAAAGTGAAGCCAAGTGAATCGTCCTAATGTTCGCTTGAGCTTTGGAAATATATTTTTACCTTTTTTTTTCTTGAACCATCAACAAATATTTGTATTCCCTAACATTATTATTTGAAACTCAAAATACACCACGAAAAGACAAATGGTTTGAGCGAAAAATGAAACTATCTAAATTGTAGGAGTAGCACCTTGACACTGTCCGAACATATTGATCGCTGTGATTAGGATCTAAATTGTAGACAGTAAGAGGTTAGGTTGCGTGACTGCGTTCTACGTTCTGGATGTTCCTTTGCAGTAGGTTTCAATCTTTAAATAATCTTGCCCGCAGTCTGTGCGTATTCAGGTACCAAGGGTTGGGATCTTACTGGAATGGAAATATACAGACCTAATCGATTGAAACGCACTTATTGAAATTAGCCCCGTTCGTTTCATGTGTACGGAACAAACCTGTTCGTACAATTGACAAATAAGGAAAATAAGATAGAGAGAAATTATTGTTGTAAATTTCAACAAAAAAAAATCAAAGAACATATATTTTCTTCAATCATTTCTATTATTCCGGTCGTCTACTGAATCAATTGCTGTCTTTTGTTTTGAAAATGGTCTTGGCTCTCAGAGAGGAAATGAGTAATCCATGTGCTGGAAATTGAATACTAGCACTGACTCCATTACGAAAAGGATATAACCTACAAGAAGTTGAAATTTGGTAAAATAAAGCGGTAAAACGCAGAGAAATATATATATATATAAATACACACATACTGTCTGTCCCACAGAATAATTTGGCAAAGGCCATTAATCCTGAAGCGACGTAAAATTTCGGAAGTTGCCGGAATAACAAATAATTACTAAAGTTCCGTCTAAAAGAAAAAATAAATAAAATTAGCATATTTCGTGAAATTACTGAATCGTAAAATGAATTCTGCCTAAATCGCTCGTTATAATATTTAACGATTGCAAATCTTTAACGAGAGAGTGGATAAGGCGTTACAAACGTTTTGCGCAAGGGTACTTAAAAAAAAAAGGGGTGAACGACCCTAAATGGCCATAACGTTACTAATTTATTAATAATTGTTCGACAGGATTATTCTTGAGGACAGTCACGTTAAAAAAAAAAGTATCTCTTGGTATCATCCATGGAAATGCCCGTAAGGAGTAATAAAGAAAGAAAGGTTAAAAAAAATGAGGAACCTAGAAGAAATATTTCTCGGAACGTGTTTTCTGCGTTTTAACAAGACTACACGAGGACTTTTACGGCCTCCTGTCACGCCAAGCACCGACCAACACCCGCCATTTTCAGGCTATTATACAAACTTTCGTCATTACGACGGATAAATTTGTCGCCATTTACGAAACTCGCAAATGAGTCACTTGCTAAACGAAAATTTTATATATTTTTTTCTTAGTTTAAAATATTATCTTAAACTTATCTATCTGACTGATTGTTTCTATCGTAAAAATAGAAAAGCGCGATCGTGTTCGAATTAATTCTCGTGATTTCCGATATATAAACTGAGTAATACGAGGAACCTAGTGAACTTCTATGAGGAATATATGTATATACAGATGCTCCACTAGCCTAGACCCACTGAACTTGATCGATCTATTTTCATAGAATATATTATTGATTTACGTGTTATTCCTGAGACGAAGTAGCTTGGTATTGAAGATACTGTATTCTTTGAAATTCTAATTATTGCTTTGGACGTAATTTTTTGTTTGTTTACAGAGGACGAAATACGTCTATTGGGTCAGGTCGGATTTCCGCAGGAAAGATGCATAAATTACTTGACGCCTGACGAAGCTCACGAGGAAATTCGAGCCACTTGGCAGAACAGTGAGTAATTATCTTGGGTTAAGGGTTACAGTAAAGTAATTCAAACTGGTGTGTATATAAATTTGAAAAAAAACACCGCACAAGTTTACCATGAAAAAAAAAACTTAATTCCACCACCGCTATTTCCCTCTTGTAATAAACTTAAAAAAAAAGTCCCAAAGTTCAAGTTTCTCTTATCACCATCTTGCCTTGTTCCATTGGCGGGAAATTCAAACAATAAACTCCCAGAGACTTAAATCTATATACGAACTGTATATCGTGGCTTGTGAAACTTCATTCGACTCAAAACGTCAGACTTCTCAGCGCGCGAGGGTTTAGCATCCAATAAAGTGAAAATCCACTTGAAAGACTTGTTTGAAATTCTCGTGAGTTCCCAACGGTACGTGAGCGTATCGTGACTTTAGCGTCACGGTTTATATCGAACTTTTAACCTGAGCAATAGATGCGAGTACCCAGCGAAAAACTTTTTTTCAAGTGAAACGCTTGCGCTTGAAAAGTTGCATTGAAAAACTGGAGCAATTGAAACTGCAAAGCCTAACACATAGGACACGAACGTTAACCCAACCTCTAGGCAGCACAGAAGTAACCAAAGGATTTTCATTTTATTTACAGGAATGCAAAATTTAAGTATATCGTGCTCTCTGGTCTGCCTCATAATTTTGGGCAGTGCTGTACTCGTGGGATTTTTTGGATTATGTCGTCATCAGATATCAGCCGTGTTGGTTACCGGGGTCATGTACTTATTGGCAGGTAAGTGAACGATAACAAAGACTGATTAGTTTTTAATATTCGGAAGATAATGGTTGAATGACAAATATGTGTGAATCTGTTTTGAATAAATTCGTCCTGACCGCTTATTACACACGTAGACGAGCATGTGAGTTCGGATGGTTTACAGTGAGTAATGTGTAGAGTGTAAAAGAGAAAAAAAATCCCAATTAAGTAAACCGCGCGCAAAACCGCAAATGGATGAAAGGATAGGTGTGGTAGCGTAGAAAAGTTTTTAACGAGCAAAAACCAGGAATATCATTTTTACCTTAGACCCTCAGAAATACTTGATTTGACGACCGCAATACGTTTCCATGTGTAAAAGCAATCCCTCATTTCTTATTTAGTCTCTTGACATTTACAAGAGTTTCAGAACCTTCTCACGACGTCATACGATATCCTTTATCATAAAAGATGGACTCGAATGACCTTTAGCCGGTAGGAAAGATATTTGCGAGATTGAAGTGCGAGAAATTTCTTTGATAAAATTTCAGCGACATTCGCGCTCTTCACACTGACCATTATCCACTTCAAGAGAGCTCAAGATCGTGGACCCAGGATAATCGATGGTCCTGAAGATGGCGTCGTAGGTGGACACGTGCCTAAGAGCATTTTGAAGGCACGAAGATTTACGACTTCCTGGAGCCTCGACTTCGGCTGGGGTGGCGTCACCCTATGTGCACTTGCTTCGGTCGCCTGGATACTCCTCAGTAAAATCATGAGGTTCAGTCCGATAGCCGCCATGATAGCGTAGCAGTGGGAGGCCTTCGAGGTTTAAAGGACGGAGGTCAACAAGAAGGACACGAAGAGTCGTCAGCTGGTACAGGAAGACATTGTTATGATTAAAATGTTCTTGTATTTTAATTGGACATCGGGGGAAGGGGGGTACTGAAGTTTGGGCAATTAATTTATGCCTGGAAATTCTTGTTCGCGCCATCTTTTAACGATGCTACTATGGCTGAGTGTAAATATATATTATATTTCTATATCCAGAGAATTTCCACGAATGGCGAAACAGAATTTAGTAATACTGTAAAGAAAGAGACTGGCTTTGGATTTATGTTTGGACATTGACTGGGATTATTGATAAGGAGTGAGGATCACCTCGAAGGCGGAGATTTCTGCTTGCAACGTGAATTATTGAAAAAAAATAAATTCTTTGGAGGAACAGACGATCAGAAGGATCCTTGTCGAAAAGGATTTTCTCATACACAGCATAAAATTTGAATAACATTGTTAATGCTCGTGCGTATCGTTTTATAATTGTTGAATTTTATACGTTTTCATAACGAAGTGTCATGCGTTTAGTGTGGAGACAAGAATTAGTTTTTTCAATAATCGGCTGGTTTCTGTGACTTTGAGCTTCATTGTTTTGCTCTTTGAAAATCGTCCAGAGCAGAACTTATTAGCTTGTACGATTAACAGCAAAAGTTTAATTAGATTTCATATAAATAATGCGTACATAAAGTTATGGTAGATTCATTAGGAAGAAGCTCCTGTGGGCTTAAGACATTTTTAACAAAGCTAAGAAAGTTTACTGCTATCCTAGTATACAATGGACGAACTTTTCACATTTCAAAAGGACTAAGTTTAGGTACCGAAAACCTTTGGGACACAAAGTTATAGAATTTCCAAGCAGCTGACCAATAAAACTGAAAAATGATGAAGCAAATGAAATACAGAAATTTGAGCTTTAGAGACGAGAACTCGTGAGAAGTAGGAAACTAATCGGTGTGTCTCAACATTTACCTGTAATTTTCGATCCGGCCTAGTCAATTAAAATACCAAAATGAATTATAAAGAAATAAAATACCCCAGTTGTATAAGATTGGAATATTTTTCATGATTCTCGATATGTCTCTACGACGTATCTGGAATATATAAGAGCTATTAGACAGAACGTTAGTTTGCAATTGAAAAAAAAATAAAATAAATAAAATTCAATTTGCTAATTTTTAACTAACATAAAGCAGCCTACGTATTCGTCCTTTTTTTTTTCAACGAAGACAATACGTTCTTTTCATCTTAGCAATACAGACCGTTACTTTTTGTAAAGAGGATGCAGCTGCTTCTGAATCTTATTGACCTACAGCTGAATCTGTCAATGTATACATATACGCGTATAACGTACGCTGCTACGCAAGCTGTAAAACTAATCAAATTCACCTTTTGTGACACTAGAAAACTAGTATTAAAGTTACATAAAGTATTTAGACTGTAAGTGAATAGCGTGCGTGTGCTTACAGAGAATTAGCTTTGCTACAAAATGCAGCACAGTGCGAGAAAAAATATTGAAAAGAGAAATTAAAATGAAAACGATTGAATTCCACGTCTCTGTATCGTACATGCATCGAAATACGTGGGATAAATATTCGCGAACAAAATTCGTCCATTAATTTTTAAGAATCTCGACGCTTTCAATTTTGGCGCCAATGGCGGATTTACTCTGATTCCCCTAGTTCTTGGATAGTAGCGTTATATTTTTTACCTGTTTTCCTGTTGTTTGTTAAATTCGCGGCTAATGTGCCACGCCGTGCAATAAAAGAATGCCAATAAATAAAATTATATACATCTACCCAAGCTATTTGAATTCTCATACAGTAGTTTTATGCTTTATATCGCTGTATACACCACATTCCAGTAAACACGTGAGTAATATGTATTTCTAAATGCATATAAATATTTCTGGCGAATGTATCAAATTGCGCAAAATGTCAAGCTTTATTTTCCTCATGTGCGATACACTACATGCGTTTATTGAGCAACACGTGACGCTCATGCTGTACGTTATAACTATATGCATACACTGTGCCATTTTAGTTGATTTATAAGAGAAGGATATAACCGTACGTACGACTTTTTCATAGAATATCTTACGAATTTTAGGGAAATTGCAGAGTTTGTAATATCGAATAAATGTAGGTAATAGGCAATAGATTCGTTGGTTTTGATTTTTTCCTTGGTAATAACGAATTAAAAGAAAATCGCGTGGAATGCCGGGAAACGGCGAGTTCTTGTAGAGGACGCGAAAGTAGGACAACAACAAAAGATTTAATAATATTATAATGAAAAGATATTCTTTAATCAAGAGAGCTTAATGAAAAAACGAAGAATATCATAAGATAAGGATTTATAATTAATGATTTGGAGGTTTCACTAGGCTCCAGAAACTAACCTGAAATTAGGTAGTACTTGATTAACTTACCTCAATCGTTCCCTCCAAAAATGTTTACTGCGCTCAAGATAAATATTTTTCTTAGTGTTTTCACTCTCTCACTGCACTATTTATTTACTTGCGTGAGAATTCCGTAGAAATATGTATAATATTGTAGCTAAAACCGTGGTCACTTTTTCAAAGAGAATCCGTTACATGCAACCTGAAACGGGATCTAACCGGCGCACTGTACGACAATAATGCCTGTACGTGGTGCAGCAATGTGAATCGGACGACGCATGCGCAGAAGATTCAAAGGCCGCCATATTGTCTTGCCAACGCGCGGCAAGTGTCTTGTACTATGAGGAAAAGTATCTTCAATGGGTAAGTCAGTAAATATTCTATTTTCCAATAGCATTACTCTTGTTTCGAAGTATTACCATTGTTTGAGCATATATATTTGCTTTATCCGGTTACTTTCGTAAAACGACTTCGACCAAGATGTCCCTTGAAGTCAAAACTGTTCTCGAATCTTGCTGATGAGATTGGAACGACTGCTGGTAACTTGCGAATTACGTCACCGGAATCTATGCGTTCCTTTAGCAATTTTTCTTTATCAAGAAGAAATTCTATATTTTGTTCGAGCATTTGATGTCTTCCGTTCAATGTTACTTCGTTCATAATTTCATCAGCTGCTAGTTGTCTCTTCGCACTGTATTCGATCCAGCAACGATAAAAATGTGCAAATACATCGTTCCACAGACACAGCTCTTCGACTAAATAATAATTATATACAGTTAGTAATAAATCCAATTAAAAAGTACCTCTATTGCATATTCTTCTTGCTTTTACCGTACAGTAACAATGTTATAAAGAAAAATATAGTGGCCGATAATCCAGCTTCTGGCAACAGTACATAAGCCGATTTTAGAAGGGCTGGTGCTTCGCACATTGCCATTCCTTGTAGTGTATTTACAAGCCAAGGTATATAAAGGTAAGGTATTCTGTATTTATCAGCAAAACACATCATGACTGTGGCTGTGAAACCGGCTACGATGTTGGTGGCAAGAATTTTTATTCTCAAACCTAGAAGCAAAGGTTCCTCACTGTCTAATGGCGGTCGCGTCTTATTAATTTGTTCTCTCTAGTTTCGTTGTTACTGTAATTTCGATGAAACAGCGAATTAAATGTTCCTGACTTTCCTGACGACGAACTTCCTAATGGAAATCGTGTACCCACTTCGAGAATCATTGAACTTAAACAATTTGCCACGAAACACATTATACCCAGATATAATGCTGCCACCTTTAATATTACTTTTTGGTTGTTGTTGTCGTTATTGCTCGAAAGATTATAAAATTGTTGTTACCTTCGTTGTAGTTGTCTTTAGGACACGCGGGACAATTTCCACAGATCCGATGAATTCTCCAGTTCTAACTTTTGTATTCTGTTCAGAATCCATGACGTTTTTACTTATTTTATTATTATTCTTCACAATGTTTTTTTTCTTCTTTGCAATCTTTTCAAACGGTACAATTTCTCTTTTGTATTCTTATCAATTCCGAAAATATGTTGTTGCTGTTACATAACATTTGATAAATTGACAAGCGTATTCTGTCAAAGAAGAAAACAAAAAAAGTATGTTGAGAATTTATGAACAGTTGAACATTCGTATTCGTTATTGCAAAGTATTGCCCTGCCTATATTTTTGCGTACCTTTATCGAATTCCTTCGATGCTTATCCAGTACATTGACATTAATCGAATAAAGACGTTCGTTAATAAAATAGAAGATTTGAAGGTATTACGTCAAAATTGTTTTTCACCGTTCGTCCTTAGAATTCGCCAGGCTTATTTGTATTCTAAGCAAATGAATATTAAGTGTTGATTCAAAATGTTGATATTACAGTAGTATAATATTCCAGAACTTTGTATTTGTATTATTAAAGAAGAAATTGGTTTTCACAAGTGTTTCACAAAGATCGTCGCGCTTGCCAATGAAAGAGACAGAAAACTTGCATCCAATTGTGAACCGTGATGACCGCCAACAAAATTTCATCGTGCTTGACATGAAGACCGTCCAGGAAGAGTCTGACGAAGAAGACGATGACCTCGACGATGATGACGCAGAGCTGCATCAGTAACCAGGGTACGTGTAACATTGGATATTCCTATTATAGTACAAATTATATTTTTAAATTAACCCAGAAAGAATTAATACTTGATCTGAAAGGATTCGTTACCGTAATGGCGCCCAGCATGATTAATGTGTAATGCTCTATAGCCAAGATCGAAGTCATCAATTTCAAATCTCTTTCCACGTCCAGAGGAACTTGTAACGCGAAAATATTAATTAAACGGATCAATTAGAATTATCTAAGTCAATTAAATTGCTTTAAAATTCGTATAAATTTACCAAGTTCCTCGTCCCTTGAACGCGCTGGGTATCTCATTGATAATTTGTAATTCATAATGCGAATTATGTCAAACGCTGTGATAACCTGTTAAATACAATGTATTGTAGGACTTTTTAATAGTTTTAATTAATGATAATTTTAAAGGAATTCTGTCATTCTTAAAAGAGAATGACGATATTGAAAAACCAATTTGTTCGTGTGTCAATGTTTTTAGATTGATGTAACCAATTGGTTTTACGTAACAGTGAGTTATTCGTATTACGATAGACTAACGGTCCCGATCAGGCCCAAAATTATCACGTAGATCGGACTTCCCATGATATAGTGATCGCATACGGAACACGCTAAGCGGCCAACACGCTGTAAAAAAAAAAGAAGAAATTTAACGAAGATCTCCACAATTCTCAATGACGAAATATTAAACGAATTCTAGAAGGTTAACTGTCAATAATAGCTCTTGAAAATATCTAGTGTGTGTTATAAGATTTTTAAAATAAACTAACTCGATATCCTATGGTATTGTCGTTGATCTTTCGACGTCCACGAATCGCCATGATCTATTGAAGTGATGTTTCTTGTGACACGGGACCCGAAGTCCGTGTAAAACCCGAGTATAATTTAAAGCTTGACAGTACAATGACAGTTGATGATAACGATGACATCGCGATAACCTGACATACCAAGGATCACATCCAGATGTAAAAAAAGAAATTGTACAAATATTTTCAAAACAATGTGATCAGTATCGATCCTGATCGATTATCATTGTCAGCAGTTACTATCAGCCATAGCTTCGCGTACGATCGCCATTTAAATACTATTGTTTCATTAGACGTAACCCCTTTAGGATCATCCAAAAATTAATGCAATGAATAACAATCATCGAGAAAGTCAAGAGCATGAAGGATATAATGGGAAGATTGAATCTTCTTCGCGCACGGTCTACGTTGCATCGGTCGTAAGTAAAAAAGGGTTTGATAATTTTTGGCAAATTTTCTAATTGAAGAAATCAATGAATTTCATCGCTGTATTTTCTTTTTAGGCTGCGGAAGGAGAATTTCCATTGCGTAAAGGCAGACCGCGCAAGTTTCCCGGCTCCACGCTGTCAGCGACAACAAAATCAAGAAGCTACCAACAAGTCAAGCGAAAATCACTGCCGCAGAAAACCGAAATTTATCATAACGTTCAGGCGTTATTGCTGGCCGTTTCTGTTTTGGTGTTGAGCTACCATGACCTACGACATGGTCGGACTGTCTATAGCCTCCTGGAGAACGGAAGTGCCGTTACTGGATTTGTTTCATCTCGAAGAGCAGTGATCACTTTGAGTCGAGGATACTCTGCTTCGTATTCCTTAATATCTTCCATTGGGGCTTGTATGCTCCTATATTCTTTGATATCGGTAATTGATTATTCATCAATATTTTAACCTTCATGGAAATAAGTTATCGATAATGGTCGCTGTTTTACTGTTGAAGGATGCGCTCAATGTATATATTGTTAAGATGGCGTGCAGCAGATATTTATGAACTAATTGTGTATTCATTGTCTGCAAACCAATCGTTTATTCGAATGCCAATTGTCGGATCCACTTGACACACTTTCTTCGTGTGATTTTATAAATATTTATTTACCTTGTAGAGAAAAGCACGATGGAGTCTACCGACTTTAGTTTTGTCGATGGCCGATTTCGTTTGTGACTTTGGCGATGCTGTTGTTGCCACTTGGTTGTTCTTCGGTTGTCTCAAATTCCATGTAGCTCTGACTTATGCCACTTGTGCCGTGATTGTTGTCGGTATGATTATTGAAAGTTCATTATTTTTATTGAGTTTATCTTTTTCTTTATTTATTTATTATATTATTTATTATTTTTTCTGTTCAGCTGCAGAACTTTGGGTTTGGTTGGGAGTTCTTCGGCTTTACGAAAGAAGAACTTTCGAATGAGAATTTTGTATAACAAGATTTTTGTTTTAAGTTTTTGGATAAAAATCTTCTTTTTTTTTTTCATAATTGCAAATATGGCTTTTCTATTGTGTATTTTTATTATGTATTTTGATTCTTTACATATTTTGGTAAATAAATAGTTCCGTGGTGCACGGGAGAGATCGGCCTTTGTAAATTTTGAAGATGTTCTTGGTCAGTCGCTGGTGTTATATTTTTTGGGAAGATGTCTGACGTCAGACAATATTCCCTCGGTATAAGTAGTGGAACAGTGAAGGATATTTAAGGATGATACATTTTCAAATTTGTAAATTCTCACACCTGGGCAGTAACCCGTCCTGTCGCCATAAGTAAAATCATTATTATACGCATAAATATATTCTTTGTGATTCCTGTTGACGCACCTTGGACAGAAATTACTTATTGCTTCTTTCAAAATTGTCTGTCTAACGGGTGTTCTGTTTTTTAATATTTCCTCCATAAGAGCTCCAATAAATGCCTGACACGTGATTCCCGTTGCTAACAAATCTCCATTCGACTCTACGGTAGCAATCCGACCAGACTTGCACTTTTCCTTGCAATTTCTATTAAAGATAAATAGAAAGCTATCAAATAAAACTAAGAGAATTAACGTTCAGCAATTAAATTAAAATTATACTGACTCGTACAAAAATTGTCGAACGTGTCTCAGACTCGAATAAAGTACAGGCTCCAAAGCAATCCCAGGAAAATTCCAAAGCAGATGAATCCTTGCTGCAAATTCTATACCGCGAAGATCCAACTGTCTATAAATCTTAGCATATCTGGATCTAAGAATAGAAAGAAGAATAAAAGAAATATATCTAAAAACAATATAATAAATTAATTTACCCATTAAAAAAACGTTGAACGGTAACATCAATATTTTTGACGTTCACCAATACATCAGCCAATCTTTTTCTTGTACGTTCTTCTGATTTCGAAGCGATAGTGAAAAATGAATTATTGACTTGTTGCAAGAAATCAATTGTATCGATCATCGATCTTGTTTCTCTCTTAACATCGATCAATCGTATCATCAATTTGTTCACTTTCCTTTCATACGGTTGATCGTTTAATAAATTAATCAGATAAATCTGTGAGGATCAAATAATATTATTTTTTCAATTAATCCTTCACATTCTTTTTTTTTTTTGTAATAATAATTGTACAAATAATCATACGTTCAATTCAGGATGTTCACGCGCGGCAATTTCAATGAGGCACAACTCGTCCTTACTCCATGTTCTATTTTCATGCTTCAAAAAGTAAACATTGTTAGTCGTCTCATTGTCAATTTCAATGTTACGTAACCTCCTGCAAGAATAACGAGGAATAAATATTTTTAATCAATAAATTTACACTGTCACAGTCCAAGTCTTACCGGCACCTGTTATCAACGGATACGGAAAAGATGATAGTGATAAGGGCGAAGATGAAAAACATGCCAAATACCAAACACCCGGCAACGAAGACAGCGAATAAATGCGACGGCCATTTTCCCAAATAATTCACAACACCCTGACTGACAGCTGTTTCGTATGCAATCGAAAATCCGTCCATCCTCTGGCAGTCATCTTCAGGAAATAATAATGGCCGATCCTCCTCCTTACTGTGTTCTGCATCGCAATGCATCATTACCTACACTGTTCTTGGGGTTCGTCGAATTTTATATTTTCAAATTATTAACGCGTTCCCGCGCTAATTAACGGCTCTAATCCTTCCACAAGCAAGTCGTTAGAAATTACTAAGAACGACTAGCTCGACGATTCATGAAAAATGGTTTGATAACTCTAGACGAATAAAATGCTTCCGCGCAAGTATCGTAATAATTAATATTTATTTTTCTATATTTTAATTAATTAATCACTTACGTTTCGTCTTCGACATTGCGTCGATCCCGTGACGCGATTCGATCAGCACTGTCAATTCTATCATGAAATTGTTTGACGAGTCAGCACTACGAAATCCGTCATAAACAAATGAAGCAATAACGATTCGAGTTACCAGCGAAAATTCTTTAACGAAGACGCTCCGATGTTGATGCAGCTAATAATTAATGATATTTAATGTCCATCTCGGACAGAGACAGTTAATAAGTTTGTCTAAAAAAATTGTTCAAGGTTCTCAGACTCTTTTGGCTTCTGTTCGAAAATTGGTGCGATTTTCTGATTACATTAAAATATCGTAACTCGATAAGTCGATTTAATTAAAGTCGAATAATACGATTTATACAGGTTAGATTCACTCGCTAGAATAAATCGAATATTACAGCACGCAGAGATACGTTTCAAAATTCATAGCGATTACTGCGAGTATCGATCTATCACCTGTTTATCGATATACGTACGACGGAGCGAAGTTTTGAATTTGGAAATTTATAATAACAAAAGTGGCACAGGAGGTGAAAAGACATATAATAATTATTAATAATATAATAATTTTCCATTTTAAATTTATTACAAACAACATTAACATAAATTAAATTGTAATAATCACAATAACAGGTGTTCGCGTGCCCCGTATGTTCGACGTGGTAAAACGTAAATGGCGCCAAAAGATTCTAGATGCATATTAAACATACATGACTGTTTTCCTATTATATAATTTACAAATTATCTTTTAATGTCACAACAAAATACGTTTCACCTGACTTAATTTTCTTCATTCTCTACATTCCACTGTTGTATTCTCGTTAATTCGTCCTGCGATATCGAGGGAGGTAATATCCTATATATATATATATATATATATATATATATACACGCATGCATATACGCAATTATCATACGCATATAATATAATTAATATCCTGATGCCTTGGGCGCACTGTATAACGTATTATATACAAATAATATTAACCTAAAATACATATTCACGGTAGTAAATAAATATTGACTATCAATCGTTCGTTCATCATGCAAATTCTTGAAATCCATAGTCGGATACGTGATGCGTACATGCGTGCAGACAGTAGGCAGATATCGAATCGTCTAGGAGCTCTCAAATTAGTAAGCGTAAATCGATGCTGAAAGTGAAACGAAAAAAGAAAAAAAAAAAAAAAAAACTAAACCCATCAGACTATTTTCGCCTTGAGACTCAACGAAAGGATTAATGAAGACATTGCGAATTAATCTAATGTATTTGTTTCGTTAAATATTGACAGCGAATCCATCACACGTTTCTCAGTCATTTGCACGCGCACGATTAATACGTAGATCCGACGAATTAACCCCAAGAATCGTCCGCTAAACGTTAAGGCACTTTCGCAAGTATTATTGTCGCTAAGTTTATTGTCTATCGTAAAACATAATAAGAAAATGGTAGATTCGTGAAAACTCTCGGTTCGTCGATTTCATTTGATTGCGATTGATTTCGTCATCTTTTGGTTCTATCGTTCGATCGACATTATAACATAAAATATAAAAGACCGACCGGCAGTCTTGCGTAAAACTTTTGTATCAAGATAACAAAAGATAAAGTTATATTTTCTTTTTTCTCTCTTTACTCACATTCACTAAACAGTCCAATGGATACTCCGAGAGTTAGTCCGAAGGTAGTATAGACCTGTACACGTATACTCCATTCGATTGGACGTCGCTTGATTAAACACTGGTATAAGACATCTGCTTGGAATTTGATTTGGAATTTATCGTTGTGATATGATTATGAGGCACTGACATTGGGATCAAAACGTTCCTGGTGGTGCTGTCACTGTCCGAAGAACTACTCTCGCTGATGGTCCTCGTGAGAACTTCGTTCATATCCTGAAGCTGTGCGTTTTCGTAGCTCCGTCTGTTCCTGGCGATGACGGAGTTTTGAGGTAGCTTGGGACCACGTCTAATGGATTCAGGACTGGAGTACTGAGTATGATCGACGAAACCAGACTCCGGTGAACGATCGGATGGAGTTAGGACTGAACTACTAGGTGATGTATGATTAGTAGGATTACCTTGTCCAGGAACCCTTTCAACGTCGATGCCAACTTCGCTCTGATTGTCCCGATTGATTCCAGGTAACCTCCTACGAGACCTGAGCTCTGGTGTTTCCTTCGATCCTTTCAAGCCGCTTACAGTCTTACGAATGACGTTCAGCCCTTCCTTGCTGCCTGTGTGTCTCCTAGGACCAACGAGATTTTCTCTACTGCCTACGTAGAAGAGGTTCCTGGCACTGCCGTTGAAAGAATCACCAGGTTCTAACATCAGGTGATACCTTTTGGAACCGTTGAGATTTCTCCTGGATCCGTTGAGTGATCGTTTCTCATCGTCCAGTCCAAGAGTTCTGAAGCTCAAGTTCTTCTTTGATCCATTTAAGGATCTCTTGTCATCAAAACTTCCAGGATATACCATTGGACGCCTAGGATTAATGACTTCTGGTAAATGATCTATTTCCTGTTCCTCGAAGACGATCTCTCTGCTGTTCTTCAGGATCTCCTTGTTCACCGCCTCTGGTAACTGATGTAGTTCAGCTTCGCCAATGACCTGAATGGCGTCAGGATCTAAATCGACGACTTTACCTGGTCCGGTCTCTCGATTTGGCATTTGGGGAACTTGAAAATGATCCCTGTAGATGCTTCGTCCTATCGCGCTATCCTCTAGACTCATATCGCTAGCCGCACTCTTAGTACTCTCAGCATGGACTAGAGGATGATGACCTGAACTTTGAGGAGGATGCTGACCCATGTACTGCGTATACATATCCGAATAAGGATCCACCGCGATGCCATCTTCGTCGACTATTAAACCTGTAAATCATTCTATTCCTTAGGACCCAGACTTATTTATCTCAGCTTAACCCTTTCACCCCCCCAGGTTGATGCATTCTCATCTTAGACCAATAGACCAAGTACCATGTTTAGTGTTTAGCTTTAGTTGTTAATACCCCTGAAGTATCGCAAATATCATGCACATGAGAGATTCTGATGATTTTTGTTCTTCTATTTCTCAGATTCTTATTGACCAGTTCAGCGGACGCCACAACCACGATATTCTGGACATATTTTTTTAAGCACACTTCTTCATCCCCCATCGACTTCACATTGGATTCTTTGTTTCTGTTACGATTCAAAACGACGACCTCATAAAAACAATGGCGAACACGGGACTCAACGACAGGACGTAACAGAGCAGATAATTGAAAAACAAATATATATATAGATCTTTGCTTGAAAAATGTTCAACAGTTAATTGTATCTAAACGTCTTGATTCTCTCTAATCGATGGAATGTCTATGTGAAGCTTTGGTGGCACGTTGATTTGCTGTTGTTGTTGTTGCGATGGCACTAGCAATCCTCTGTCGTTGCTTTGGTTCGACTGGGTCAAAATGACCGGCGCGGTTTTTGGTTCGCTAGGAATTTTCCTCAGGCCGACTCCATCTACGATACACCAGCACCAAGAATAGTCAGACAATAGACAATAGCAGAGCAGGACCAATAAACAAAAAAGCCAGATAAACAGAAAAGAAACAAACGCAACGACACACCAAAAATAAAGAACAGAATGAGAACTGAGAAACGTTAAAAAAAATAAATAAAAATCCACTCGTACCATGCAAGTTATGCAATATCAATAAATTCATCGACAGTCAATCCAGGATCAAAGTTCTGAGAGTAGCAGAAATTAAGAATGATTAATTGGCAATGACTGACAACTCACCAGTTCCATTACGAAGATCATCCTGAACCCTGTAGAATTCAGCCAACTCTCTACCGGAGCAAAGAGGAGTATCCACTTGAATAGTACTATTAAATAATGAGTAGTCAACCTCATATCCTTGTCTTTCCTTAGAGTAGCAAACCATAGGTTCAAATCGATGACCCCAGAGTATTTCCTGAGGTAGATAGCTGGATCTAGCCTGAGTAGTCTGACCAGTGGACTCGATAGTTCCTTCCAAGATAACAACGACCTCAAACCGTTCGGTAAGCATATCCTCAGCAGACATATTATAGAATGGCGAGTCTGCATTAATCTTGTGAACAATCGTTGTAGGCCAGATGAAGAAGAGGTTGCCATTATCGCCATCGACACCAATGGCCAGCTCCTGTTGATTCTGCGACAGGAATTCACCCTCCTTGGTCGTCCTTGATCGGATGACCTGGGCCCTGACAGTGGCGCCAATGATATGACTCTTTCTCATGTCTCCCACCCGGAACATCAAGCAAAGTTCACCATCTCGCTGACAGATGACAGCGTTCCTGGAGAAGAGCAACGTCTGGGTACGTTGCTTGGGTCTTGTCATCTTGGCAAAGACAATGCCAACCATGAAGGCTTGTATCATCACGCCAGCAATGCTCTGGATGCACATGACGAAAATGGCCTCAGGGCATTCCTCAGTAGTGGTCCTACTGCCGTAGCCAATGGTATGTTGAGTTTCAATGGAGAAGAGGAAGCAGCTTGTGAATGAGTATAAATTGTATATACAGGGTGTCCAATGATTTTCTCCTTGAACCGGCGGTAAATGTTTCTCTTCGAAGTCACCGTGGGTGAACGCTATGAGCCACCAGATAACAGCGAATCCTAACCAGGACAGCAAGAAGCTCAGGGTGAAGCAGAGCAACGTCCAACGCCATTGGGTATCGACCAGGGTGGTAAAGATGTCCTGGAGGAAGCGTAGCGATCTCCGTGATATTCGTGATTGCAGTACGTTGCATTCGCCATTCTTGTGGACTGCGCGTCTACGAATTTTTCTCACTGGACCTGCCCTGTAACGGCTCCTGTAACGTGACAAGGCGACAGCAATCGTTAATTAATCATTTTTAATTACCGTGGTAATTATAGCACAAGCACAATAGGTTAGAGGAAATATTTGTTAAGAGCAAACTCGACCTTGTGCTCTATGGTTATTAAATTTTCAATGCGGCTCTTGTGCTTCTTAACTATACTGCGTTTCTAATAACTTTTCTAAGTATGCTCAGGTGCGAGTGTGGAAAAGTGGAAAGATGAAAAAGGAAATGAAAAATGCAAATGGCAAGGTCACTAAGCGACGTGCCACTTGCGTAAGTTCATTCTTGTCCCGTCTTTTAAAATACTCCTGCTGCGAGTTATTCTTGGAAAAAAAAGAAAAAACAATGATTTAAATTTCAAATCATTTCGATCTCGTTTCGCGGAAGCGGTTTTAATGAATAGGCTTTGGGTCACCTGGCGATTCTCTATATTCTTTTCTAGACGCGCGACTACGATCCTGTTTCGAATGAATCACAGCGCGAGTCTCTTGGCAATTAGAAGCTCTTATGTGACATCAATGTAAACATCCTTGTTGTCGATCGGCAACTCGATAATTGTAAATCGGCCCAACGATCTATTTTATCCTAAACCCACGTTCGCCCTTGATCTATATTATAAGGATACAAAGAAGTCACTAAGTACAGTAAGATTAAGTATTAGGTAATATTTAAGAAAATAGTCTATGGAACAATAGATCGATATTTTGTTTCGTACGATCATTAAAATATTCTTTTTCACGTGAAAGATTAATACCGATCTTATCACGTTGGATGAATCGTGGATCTGATAGGTAGATGGTATCTGCGATTTCTTTGTATCTTTTAACTGTAAAATTGAAACTGTAATTTTAAACCTACGATGGTCTTCTTCGCATTTCGCAACATGGTCACGTGATTTTTGTAATAACTTGATGCCATCCCAAGATGCCGATCGTACACAGCGGTAAAACGTCTTTTGCGGAAAAACTTTTTGTAAAAGAAGCGCGTGCCGATTTTATGCTATTAGGTAAAATCGAGTTGAGCAAGTGCGTCCGACTTGTACCCACTGCTGATCTTCGCAAGACTCAAACCCGAGACTTTTGTTTCTGTGTTAAAAGAACGTCGCCATTTTGACGTTACAATAAATAAGAAGCGGCGTACGTTATCTCGTAATTTATTTATTACTCGACGTAAATCAGTCGGATGACGCGC
>JARPRG010000325.1:348189-377188 GCA_031001745.1 Hartigia nigra | reverse complement strand
ACGTATCATTAGCGCCTTACTCGAGATTCTATATATTAATTTTTGAGCTTCCTTCTTTCCAGATACTATATACATATATGCGCAAACCAAACACATATCTACTATCAGAAATGTTTTACGTCCTTGTAACGAGAGCCCTACGTACCAGATAGAAGTTTCTAGACCACGTTTCATTATGTTACAGAGTCACCAGACACGAGACTTTCGTTATGTCGCGTGTATCATGTGTGCACATAGTATAGATATTTATATAGAGCGACACGTGCCCATGCGAGTCGTCGTGCACGTAAAGACGCGACAGAACGCGCTGGTCGTAAGGACCATGGCAAAAACATATGTTGCGAAAGCGATAGGGAGAAAAAGGATAGACGTATCGCGTTCGTACAGTCGTTGCTCGCCAGCAAAGTCCGCGTGTAACGGGTGTTCAGAAAGAAAATTAACAAAATCCACAGCTGACTTCGTAACGTGAAACGTAATGGCGCCGGCATTTTCAATGGTTTTTGATTCACGCTAGGTTGCCTCTTTACGAGCGTAGGTCCCTAGTCTAGTTTCGCAAGAGTCAAGTACTGTTACGAGAACCTATTTTGAACGCTTACTGTATATAGTTAGAATAGGCATGCTGCTACGATGTAACAGTGGAGCAAAGAGATATCATTCATAAACGTCCAAAAGAGACTGTAGTATAGGAATGACCATGTTCATAATTCAAGTAATAGGATAGGAATTCTTCTAGAATTTCCTAGGGAAACGTGTGCCGTAATCCGGGGTTTCCGGACACCTTGAAAAAAAAAAAAGGTATAGTCTCTGATCGGGGTATTTAAGTAATCATGCAAGAAGGCGGGTAATCGGATGTCGAGAAAAATAGCGTTGTTCGTTACGAGGTAGGAAATGTCCATGACAAAACTAATGCGAATGTCCGGTGGTAGGCATGCATTACAACGAGACCACGCAATCCTGATGGAATATTCGTTAATGAGCTTTATTATCATCAATACCTTATGTCCATTGTTCCACAGTTCGTTCCAGCCTGCCGCATTGTATCCATGAAAGCGAACATTCCTTCCGATGTATGGTAAACGGTTCGCGCCTTATTGAAAATTCAAAATGGACGAGCGCAGCGCCGCGTTACGGTGACGCTTGGTAACGTGATTCGGCAGCAACAAATCGTTGAGTATCAAGATGGTAATTCGAATCGCAACCGTGAGCGTTTATAAACACACGTTAAACGAAAATCGCGCACGGAATCGCATTGGCACTCACGAGGTAATAACGCGTGTAAACCGCGTAATCCATCCCCGTTAAAAACTCAAGTTTTCTCTTGCCAGGAGGAAACGTGACACTTCGCCGGTTATATTCACGAACGTTCGTTCGAAGCCGCCGACACTCGGGCGCCGTCGATTTTCGATTGAACGCTCTGTTCTGCTGCTCCTTTCTGCTTGTCGCTGACACTGCGAGGACAAGGTAAGTTCTAAGCGAAGAGAACGTGACGACGGGAACGGCTATGTAGGTACCCACGTACGATGATTGGTACCACTAGCGTAACTTAGTGATATTTTCGTTGGAGCCTGTGTTTCTGATCGCACACATACGTAGTCGCGTTATAATGCCGCAAATGGAGGCGGATACGCAAGAGTGCAATAGCGATCGCGCTGAGTCGTTCAGTGACGTCAACTTCGCTACGTTTACACGTTCGCCTCAATGTCTTCCCTCTTCACTTTCCTTCATCACCCTTTATCGCTTGTTGCTATTTCGAAGTCTCGAACAGTACTGGTTTTTCTCTAAATACACTGGATCTTTACAAATACTACATACCCGGTTTCTCTTTCGAAACAAACCGCCTGAACATAGTTTTGCCGTAAGAATCAAAATGGGCGCGCTGACTATAGCTGGTGCATTTGGGCTGAATAAATGAATTGATTGTTTTGTCTATTAATAATATCGGTAGAGTTGCTTCTAATTATCTAGACTGTTAGATTTGTGTATCTGGGTTGTGGCATTTCTCGAGAAGCTGTACAACTTTGTACATAACTTGATCGAGAGAGAGAGAACATTCGTGAAGGCAAATACATACTTTTAAATATTACCCCAGTCTCACTGGAGTTTTGTAGACTTCTAATACTGTGCTATTCTTTTGACAATCTTCTGCATCGTATAATATTTGTAATGACTCTCATTCGTTAGGAATTGTTATTCAGTTCAAATATTTAATTAACTAGTAACGGACACTCCTTGTAGGTTATACAATTAGCCATAATTTTGCAAGTATGCTCAAAGAGTATCAGTGTTCTTGGTATCGAATGACTTTAACGACTCTGACGTATAAGATCAGGATGATCAGGGATTTTCCGTGTGATCTTGAGGTATAATGATCCTATCTACCTACGTCGATGTCTGGAAGGGAATTGCAGCGAAGTCAACAGGAAATCGACGTTCTTTTACCGAGAGAAACCAGTATGCATAGTATAAAAGAATGTACTATCGTCATAATGGCTGAAAATAACGTACTTTAATTAACGAATGATTAATTGGTAGGTAAATCTCATGCGTGTCAAGCAGCTACGTAACTATTGAATATATCATTTCATCAACACAGAACAATGATAGTCGCTATTGATGTATCATGGACATTTCTAAGGACATTGTTATTCCATACTTTTGTTTTCGATTGTTATACTCGTTGCCAATTTTACATATGAACATAGGTATAACGAAATTTTACTATTATTTACTCTTTGGGTATATTGTGAAATGCATTTGTGGTATATACTACAATTTACTATAGTACGATACTATTTTTACTTTAATGGTAATAACCAGTTACGTCAGTCAGACCGGAGAGCACGACCGTTAACGTTTACAGAAGAATAGCAACAAGAACCGGTTGCTGTCGATTCATCCTCGACGCGCCCGCGAAAACACGCCTTAAGCCAAATCGTTTGATTCTACCACTGCCTCAAGAATTAGTCACGTTTTCGATTCCGCTTAATGTATCTTATTGATCGATTCCTTGTTTCGTACTCTTATACCGTTTCCAAGAAACGTACCGTCTAATCGCTATGGGACCGGTTAAAGCGATCACCAAATTTCTCTGTCATTCTTTCAGTCATCGGAAATGAGTCATCGAGCAGAATATTGTACTAATACGACACCAATTACTTTTGCTTGTTTCTCGCAATAATCAATAATTCATGGAAATTTTATACTAACGATAGCGACTAAAATGTACTGGTATTTTTATATTTCAGTGACTCATCGATACTCGGATCAATTTTGTATTATCATTATTTTGGCGAATCCTTCAAGATAGTCTTGAGCGATAACGTGCTCTGTCGCGATAACTTTCTTAAATTGTGATTAAGAAGAAGATTCAATCTGCGTTCGATTCATTAAAATTCCAAACGATAAGTATCGATAAGTGGATCTCTACTAGTTGCGTCTATAGGTTGCGATGTCTTATCGATCGAGAGGAACGAATTTAATCACAGGGATAAGCCATAAGAGATGCATCCGTCGCGTCGACGGACACTTGCGTAACGTGTGGACGACCCTAAGCTATAAATATCGTAAAGAGATCATTATTCGTAAGACAGGAGAAGTGAGTAATCAACATATTAGACCGAGGACAGACCTCCCGGGTGTCACAATTCCCGCAAAACGATACTACCAAGCGTCTACGTATTACGCACTGTCATCCTAGACGAGTTATTGTGACAAAGGAACAATTGTCTAAGAGACGGTCGCTGGATACATTATATGAATAAAAAATAAAAAATTTTACTTCTTCCATTATGCAACTCCTTTCGATGAATGAGCGTTCGTGATATGGAAAATTGAAAAATTAACGGGCACGCGCAGTGTTTCCGTTATGCACGGCTATGTGGCTATGGACCGTCCGCCATAATACCGGGACATGATGCAAGCGGTTGAAGGGCAGACAGATGAGTAGAGGTTTAAATGTAGTTAGAGAGACTGTAGGTTAGACGACAGGATGGATTTAGTGGCGGGAAGTGCCCTCGTTATCACGCCAGTCAATTGTTTAATCGCGGGCTCTTTGGCCCCCTCCTTGGTAGAGCGCTTCGGCGTCCCGACGCCATGGCCCATGAGACCACGCGAAATGCGTTAAACCGGCTATCAAGTTTCTCGAGCACGTACTTCTCTGGCGACGCACGCGCGCCGTTGTCTCTTCTGTCGGTAGCAGGTGATAGGGATTACGTTGATAGTCGCTGCTGAATTATATTAAGCCGTTCGGATGCGATAAGAAAACAGTACTCTACGGATGCAAATCATAAGCTGTGCAGCAGTATTAGAGAATTAGCTGGGATAGGGACATACGATCCTAAGAATTATTTAAGGTACGTATCCATTCCGGAAATGGGACTCGAAGTTGTTTCAATGTTAGAGCCTGACCGGACGTTAGCTTGTTAGACGACGTTAAATCGCGTTCACAGTGCAAGTGTCCACGAGCTACTCCACATGAGGTCTTTGTGTTCTAGTTTAGAATGATTTAGGAGACCGGACTATGGCGGTTGGACCTGCTGAATCAGGGTAATGATCACTGGCAATTACCCATTATTTATTTAGTCATTCGACGGATTGATAATATTAATGACTCATTTACTCAAATCATCCTGATCCTATCTCATTGTCTACCAAGTACTTGATTTAATGGCAATTTTTATGATTTAGACCTGGCACCGAGGAGATATCGATGAAGAGGACCAGCCACTGTGTATTTTTTTTACCTTAAACAAAATCAATGGCATTTCAATCTTCTTCAGAACGTTTATGGTGGTTGCAGCGTTTTTCCTACGTTCACTGTGCTCAGTAACTGTCGGACGCAAAGTCCTGTAAGATCCTCTTTCGTAGTGTCTCCTCGGTGGACCTGGTAGGGTGCATGGTCTGGCATTGATCAGGTATGATTTTGAGTATTTGATAACTGATAACTCGGAATGATTTCTTATACGGTTTATTATACTATGATTTGTGTACTTTTATTTCAAACGGTTATTCACTCACCTAGACACTCTCCTCTGGAGCAGCATGTTGCGAATGATGATTTGTCTTTTGTACGTCCGTTATTTCCGGTCGTGGTGGTATCTTTGGTGGTGGGGATATCCTGATGACTTGTTCCTGAGGATGATTATCGTCGATCCTATCTGTCTCATCTTCCTCCAGAACGAAGCTGGTCTTTTTTGGATTTTCTGACTTATTTTTGTGGCCTTCGCTCATGCTCGTTCTTCTTGGCATGGCGTGTGGGTGTCCAGGCTCGTGTGTTCTTTCTGGAGAATCTGCGAATCTGGTGTGCCTGTTGAAAAATCATAGAATAATGTATTTTACTACAAGCTTTATGGAGCAAGGTAACGATGATGTAATTTAGATATTGACCTAGAGTCCAATGTGGAACGTGATGGTGATTTTTTCATAGCTCCAGGATAATTTTGTCCATCTATAGTCGATTTCGAAGCTGATCTTCTTATGTAGTCTTCTATGCTGGTTCTTGAATCATTTCTTCTTGATTCCAAGGTCAACTTGGATCCTTCCCTTTGCATTTTCTTATCGTCCTTACCATAAATACTGTGCTTCCTGTTTCTTCTAAGGCTGGCATTAATATCTTCGAGTACCTTATTGTAATCCTCCTGATTCTTAAGATCCTCCACAGTGTAGCTAACAGAACTGAAGCTAGGATTTTTCTGATAATCCTCCGGTTCCAAGGTCTGTAACCAAGTTGAAAGAGAGAAAAATTAACAATATTGAAAAACATACAAAAAAATCTGGAAAAAAGATCAATATCACTAACCTCATCTTGGGTATAGAAAGTAGCGAGTTTTTGATTCGCCGTCAAATTAACGCTGCCTCTTCTAGGTGAATCGTCAGGGCCGGTAATCATTACCGGTATCGGCGTAGGAGGAGTGGGAGGTGCCTGCATATGTAAACCACCGACAGATGATGCCAAACTGGAACCGGAACTGGTAGTTAAGGAACTGCTGGAATCATCCCTAAAAGCTGGAAACGTTCCAGAGTTGGTACGTTCTGTGTAAAAAAAAAAAGAAAAAATATCAAATATTTAATACCCAACATAGAACAGTCCAACCAAAACAATAGTTATTATTTCATTACACAGTAATAAAATAGGTAATAATAATTTGACAAAATTTGTAGATAAACCAAGATATTTTCATCTGACATCTTGCTGACGACTAGTGTCACCACAGATTCAATCAAGCTAAAGAAGATACCTAATTGAGGTCAATTACATTTCCCAGTCTTTGCGCGCTATAGAAGAGTACATCTCTCTCCAGCATTCATTAGATCATAAATTACAGTATCAATTAATTAATTGGACCCGGTGAGTTCAGCTTCTCTAAAGCCGTATTCGTTGTTCGTAACTTCACACGTGCCTGTGACACTCACCTCCTTTAGCGTGCTGCATTGCCTTCAGT
This sequence comes from Hartigia nigra, assembly GCA_031001745.1. Classification (NCBI taxonomy): domain Eukaryota; kingdom Metazoa; phylum Arthropoda; class Insecta; order Hymenoptera; family Cephidae; genus Hartigia; species Hartigia nigra. The sequence continues at coordinate 370,748 of JARPRG010000325.1, read as the reverse complement.
TGATCCAGCTGCGCGGCAGAGCACAGTGGTGTGTCGACCTCATAGGTATTATTGAAAAGTGTATAATTAACTTCGTATTCGCCGGTCTCCTTGCGAAATGTTATTATATTTTCAAATCTGTGACCCCATAGGATTTCCGACGGAAGATAAGAGCTCCTCGCTTGGGTGGTCATACCCGTGGATTCTATTACACCTGTGAGTTACGCAAATAGTTATATTAATACTACGCTTTATTTTTAATTTTTTTTTGTTTTCTAAACCTTTTCTATATATATATTTTTTAGGCTCACTACTGCCATCTACCTTCGAGGATAACGACAATCTCGAATCTCTCCCGCAGCATGTCACTGGCTGATAGATGATAGAGCGGCGAATGCTCGTCTATCTTATGGACAATAGTGGTCGGCCATATGAAGAATATTTTGTCTTCCTCACCGTCGCCGCCGACCTTCAATTCCGTTTGGAAGAATGGCAGTAACTCACCCTCCCTCGTCACCTAAAATGTCCCTTGAGGTTACGTGGTGGTTAATAGACGTGGCTATGAAATGCAATTAACTACATGCTACAATAACATTTGGTACTCCTTAACGAGAAAAGTACGTAATACTTTACGTTTATAATTTTCTTTTTTCAACTAGCATTATGAAAATATTGTGTTTCGGTTGTTCGCATTTTTATTTGGAAATCTCATTAAGGAACTGAAGAAATGATCGCAACCCACCTTTCGTTTGATCATCTGTGCCCTGACGTGAGCTTCGATTATGTGACTCTTTCTCATGTCACCAACGCGGAACATCAGACAGGGTTGACCATCCCTTTGACAAATGACAGCATTTCGCGAGAAGAGTAATGTCTGTGTACGTTTTTTGGGTCTTGACAACTTTGCAAAAACTATTCCCACCATGAAGGCCTGAAGAATGACGCCGGTCATTGACTGTATGCACATTATGAATATCGCTTCAGGACATTCTTCTGTGGTATGTTTGGAGCCGTATCTAAAAGTAACAAACAGGTTATCGGTCACTGCCTTAATTAATTCCTTTTTTTTTTAATTCTCGTATCATTTAACGGACGAGAGTAAAGCAAGAGCGTTCTACATTTCAAATGACATACCCAATGGTGTGTTGCGTCTCTACTGAGAAAAGAAAGCAGCTGGTGAATCCACGTATATCCCTGACGCACGGTGTGAACGAAGCATTATTTTTATTTTCCAGATCCAAATCGCCGTGCGAGTAAACAATTAACCACCATACCAATGCAAAGCCAAGCCAGGACAGCATAAAGTTCATGGAAAAGACCAAAAGCGTCCAGCGCCATTGTGCGTCCACTAAGGTTGTAAATATATCCTGTAGTACATAACAAAAATTGATTAATTACATTATTAATGATATTATTCAATAAACATTATATCATTTCCTTCAGATTGTTATTTTACCTGCAAGTAACGACGTCTTCTCTTCGCTACGTTTCCTTGAACGACGTTGCAGTCGCCATGCTTGAAAACCACGCGTTTCCGTACGCGTCTTGTGCTGAATCTCGTTTGCCGATATCTAAGGCAAAATCAAGCAAAAATAATGTCAACGATTTTGTCACGTTGGAAATACAAGAAGAAGAAAAGACTTCGCATGGGAATCGAAAAAAGAAACGATAGACACTTTTAGATTGTGTTCTAAATCTATTCACGGTACGAATAGGGTGTAGGATTGACGACAGAAGGTAACAAGTAGAAGGTCGGATGTCTAGGTTACCTTACTCCCACGAATTTTCTTAAAGGCCGTTTAAAATGGAGGATCTGTTTACACCAAAAATATTCGACTTTTCTAATGCCACGATGGCCGAATACACGATTAAAGATTTTTTACTTTAGATTTCCGTACGTCTACGAGCGTTGAGCCAGATGCAAAAATCTCGGTAACGAGATAAAAAATCGTGAATAATATAAAATTATACAAAATTTAAAGCGTCGTTCGTCGTGAATATTTTTTATGAGGAATAGATACGTAATAATAGACTTAAGATATCTCGCAACTATACGTTAGGTCAGGGATATTAAGATATTTCCTTTTTGATGTAACGATTTTGAAATTTCGACTTTTACTTTAAACGTGAATTCGTAACGTTTTTAAATGCTAATGGTATGAGATTTTCTATCCCGCGGATTCCGGAGTATCACAATATTCTAAGCGAGTCTTATCTATACAGTCGTAAATCTGGATAATCGTTAACTTGAGGCATCGCGTCGTTAACGTACACGAGCCATTTCGTTTTCTCAACGATTGAATCGTCGCGGGAAGCGATCGAGAATGAGAATTGGCGGCAGGAATCACTGCAAGTGTATCTGGGAAATACGAGTCATTTATTTTCCACGTTTCACGACTCCGGGCATTATTATTGTGTTAGTTTTGGGAAAGGACCGATTGGTCAATATATATATATTATTACACCGGTGGAATGAAACCTCTTAGTCGGGATGACGGAAACCAAGAGAAACTCGTAAAGTCAAAGTCAAGGGTAGAAAAAAAGGCATAAAATTCTATACAAATATTTGGAGATTTAGCAATCCTCCGATGAAGCACTGCTTACAGCTTGTAGCCACTTCGCGGTACGCTATGGCTCGTAACGTGAATTTTACGTGGCTATAAAAAAAAAAAAGAGTGGAAGAAGAAATCCCTCCAAAAAAGCCTTCGATAGACTGTGAAGATCCAGAGAAGTATCTGATCAGTCGTAGGTCAGGGACGTTCAAATATTTGTCAAGGCTCATTTATACTGTACTGCTTGAGACTTCGAACGCGTATCGAGTGTCTATACCAAGTGGATAATGATAATTGATTATCAAGCGTAAGGTTAGGTAATAGAAAAAAATCCAACGGCCATTTTGATTCGTTAATTATAATTACTAATCAGTTCCAGTGCGTAGTGCACCGATGCCATACATGTGCTCATCTATACTATCTGTATTATTCAAGGCCCGCATATACGTCAGCGTATTACGACACTCGCGTTACGAAATTTTCTAATTTTTTATATTAAAAAAAGGGGGAGGAAACGTTGATAATTTCAAGCGTACCTTAGCCGTGGCCAACAAGTAAATTTCCTTGCGGAATTCCTGTTCTTTTTGGCAACGTGAACAGTGGCTAAGAGTGTTGCGCTAGAGGATTCCTCTAAACTTGCTACAGACACGGGAGAGAATCGACGCCGCCGTCGGCGTCCTTGGAGACGCTAGACGAAGGTCGGAATCTATCGTTTTCATTTTGTCTAGGAAGCACCGAGGAATTCGTAGAAGAGAATCAAGAGACAGCGGATTCGCAGCCAAATTGCATTTGAAATAATTTTTGAAAAAAAAATTCAAAACGCCGCCAGGACCTTGACTTGCGAAAAGACCAGTTTGCAAAGACTGCTCGTGAAAGTGGTTTTTGTTTGATTTATTTTTCTAATCACTAAATACTATCTAATTAATTAGTTTCTAGAATGCGGTAAGGTACGTGTTATATCCGGAGCATTCGTTAAAGTGCGACCCTGACACGGTGACCCAGGACAAAAATAGAGCAGCTTCTGAAAATTCAAATTTCGAGAAAGCTTTCGAGCTTAGCGTGCTAATGGCGCAACATTTTCTTTGTTCTCTTGCGAACTGTCTGCTTTTGTCTTATAAATTTATGAGCTTTGATTTGTTTAAACGTCAGACACTTAATATTTTACACGACAATTTTGACTGGGCTTAATTATCATAAATTCCTCGTGCAATTCCTGCCAGATTCAAGTTCGAAGCTTCAACCGACAGATAAGTCAGTGTTTTTGCCAAATTTAAATTGGCTACGTATAATAACGGCTCAGTACGTCGATGGGCTTTTGCCAGACCTGTAACGAGGTTTTCTTTGTCCTCGTAGACGATCTTAGTCAAATGGCGTATTACATACACAAGTGTTTCTGCAGCTTGCTCGGATGCGATGCAAATACGAAGGCGCCCACGCGAACGATAAGTGTTAGTTCAATGGCGTCGACTTACAACAGTGTAAATTAAAAGTTGCTCGCACTGTGGTAGATCTGTTGATGTTTCACATAGGAAAAGTAAACGGACAGTGCCAAAATAGAATTATGCACGTTTCACAGTCTCAACGGACATTATCGAAGAAGACGTTCGACTCCACCAGATCAAAAAAGGTATAGTCTAAAGCAAAAAAAAATATATACTATCTATAAAGGGTGTTTAGAAATTTCTAAAGTGTCTGTCGTACCATAGGATGTGTAAGATTCTATATTAATTTCCTTTAGCATAATGACGTAACTTCGAAAGGCCAACGTGAATCGTACAAGACTGATCTATATACAGTTCAGTGCACCGTCAGTCAAGTGTTAAATAAAAGTCCTAAGTCCGCTTACATTTATCTCGTTGAGTCTTTCTTCAGCGTCACTAAGGACGCGATCGTTAGTGTCGCCATATTGGTTTTCGATATAGCGAAGTGCAGCAGTCGTCCGCTAGAGTGCGGAGTTTCTCCAAAGATGGGAAATCTCTCGCGATACTATTTCCTTTGTATATTTAGCTTGAGCGATATTTTCGCTAAACACAACGAAGAGCAAAAAGTTTTTCCACAGGAGGAGCAACAAGACTAACAAGGCCAACTCGAGACTGTCTACGAGAATGTATGATTGCTCTAGAAATTGCAACAGGTCAATTATTCCATCCGGGACAACAGGATGCTATTTTTTTATCTCTCGCGTTTTTGCCTGCTGCTTAATCACGCAGAGGCGTCGCGGCGCGTACAGTTATCCTTTTTCACAGCTACAAACACACTTCTGTTCTTTGCATTTATTTATCTCGTGGTTTGACTATCTTTTCCGTATGTTAGCTATAAGGAAGCCAAAAAGAGTTCTCGAGTTCTTTGATCCATTGGGCAATATTGAAAGCACCGAATGACAACATTAGTTATAACGATAACAGAGATTCAAGAAGATGAAAGGATTGAAAGAGAGAAGATGAAATGTCAAAAAAAAATAGTCAAAGAAATTAGTTTCCGTACTTGAGGCATTCCTCGCGCCATGCAGCCTCGCCGGAAGTCGTTGCTTTATAAACTAGCATCGACACCTGGGAGATTGCCCTTCGTAAACCGGAAAGAGCCATTCCGTCGCCCAGGTGAGTCTTAGTAGGTTCCTGAAGCCCTTCCACGGCTGATTTTGTCGTGACGTTATTGCTCTCCATAGTCTTCGTGAGAATTCTTTTTGTCCTTTCTCTCCCTTTTTTTTTATTCAATTTTATATATATACATATGCGTGTATATACTTTTCGGAATATTTATATTGCATTTGTCCATTTCCTGTTTCGACACGAGTTTCTTGTTGGCGTTACCGTCACGACGGAATACTCGTCACGAATTTGCACTTGGTGCGTCGCGACGTCGCTCGACGCTAATATTCGTCGCGCTCGCGCGAACTTGACGCTCCGCGACAGGCGATTTAGTAATGGCCGATCTCAATCCTTCTAATTTTAGAGTGAACCTTGCTCGCAACAAGATGGCTGTCTGTAAGATCTTCGTAAGGAAGATACCGCTTTGAAACAGAAGACCAGTAGCAATCCGAAGACAGTGCACTTTTAAGTTTTCATTTTTATACAATTTTTTATATTTTATTTTCTTTCTTGCGCCTTTCAAATTTGGACTTCACGTTTTCAAAGCCAAATGTCACAGCGCGTCCACAGCCAGAGGAAGATCCAAATCAGACGTTTGCACCACATTCGTTGACCACGCGTATTTCGAAGGACGTTTTTTAAAACACGTGTTCCTTGCAAAGATGCTGTTATTTTAAAGACTTATTAATTTTTTCACTTTAAGTCAAGTGCTGGAGCCGCATTGGGCAATTGGAATAATTCCAAATCTATATAACTACAATATTCTGTTGTGAATCATGCTAATTTTTTTTTTAACTAAAATATTGAATTTATTTATTTAAATTGAAAGCATTGAATTTTGTAAAAATCAAGGATCGACTCTAGGGATTCGTAGAGGAGTTGAGCGTTTGAATGTCACATATTCACTGTGGATACATTGAGCACATTTAAATCTGGTACAGCCTTTGTTTTCGAACATCTTTGTTATCCCGTCGATCGATATTCCCAAGATTATTATCTGATTTACGGGATCGTTAAGAAAACGTAAGTTTGTTTGATTTGCATCAACGGAGTAAAAACATCACCACGACCCAAGCGCGTGTATTAAAAAAAAACTCCAAATTTTTCCCCACACACTGTCGATAGAGAAATATTAAAAGAAAGAAGTTCGTAAAACTTCACTCAAAGCATTACACCAAATAAATTCAAAACTCAATCGTCTATATAAAAAAAAATCCAAAAATTTGTTTCACTGATTCTCATCAGGACCGATACCTGCAGCAAGCTAATTAGAACCGACACTAAGGAACGAGAGGCTTGCACGACACTGTGCGTTCCAATTTGGCTTTTGGCTAAGCCCAATCATTCTTTGCTTTTTTTTTTTCATTAATCCATTATGCGTCATCCTGGCACCGAGTAGATGACGATCAAAATCATCAATAGGTGCATAGAAAAGCTGAGCCTTGATAACGGTCGTATATTGAACGAAGACCATCAGAGTCAATAACCTGATGAATTTAAAATAAAATTCTCAAAGTGGTACATAATATCATGGCAATATATATATTATATACTATAATATATCGCAAACATACATGTAAAAAATATAGATCAATGACCCAACAGATATTCCAAATAACCTGAATGCCTCGAAAGAGTCAAAAGCTCGCACCGTTTTGACCGTCGTTTACGTTTTCCGCAATTGGACGAGTGTGTCTATTTTTAGATTGACGCCACGTCGAATAATAATTGCTGCAATCACGGCAGGAGGAAACCGGAGCGCCACGGTTACTATTTTCGTGTTATAGACGCGCATTGTGATCCAGATTTTGCTGTGAGTCTGCATATATTTTGAAGCTACGAAAAATCTCAAGGAATAGTACGCACCGTGTTACTGCTAGAGTCAACGTCAATACTATTTTCGACAGGCAAGTTGGTAAAGCAGACAGACACTGGCTAGTGTTAGTCGCGTGGCGAAGGAGGCCATTTCGAAACGCGGAAACTACCTGGACGAATTTACACGAAAAATAATTGGTTTTGAGTTCTCTTTTGTTTCTTTGACTTTAATAGGCCGAAAACAAGGCCGCTCTGAACCTATGTTGTCTTTAGGTTACAATTGATAGTCACTCTTCTTTACCATTCGTATACAAATCCATTGACATATCTACGAGGCACTAGCTTAGTCAGGGTAAAATATTGAAAAATAATGGCGCTCTTTCCATCCAGATAACAGCGCGACATTCGTGTGCATATTAATAGATTTCTTCGAAATCTTATTGTACGCAATGTTACCGCGAAATTTGAACTAAATAGAACGGCTCAGTTGTTTCTTATATATTCTTTAATCTATATATTCGTATATATAAATATATATTTCTGCGTAGACGATGCCTATGTGTTTTATATGTTCCAGGAGTCGCGAGAACTTTGTAACGGTCTATCCTAAACTGGACCAGGTGGAAGATTGCGCGAAAATGATGAAAATAGAATATGGACACTCTTCGCTGCGCTTGCTATTTATATATTATTATACAACTTTTACTCGAGCTAGGAGCATTAAGGTAAGGCAACCATATTCTCACGATCGGACACTCACTAACGGTCATTTATTTCAAATTTTCAATCGAGACTTTTCAAATTGGATTTTATTAATAATACTCATCTTGGTCTTTGATGCTTTGACGTTCTTATTGATAGTCATGAAAATGGAGAAAGAGGCAAACTGTACTTCGAGCCATTAAATTTTACGACAGACAATATATTCCGGCCGATCAATCGAATTCAAAAAGGAGAATTGAGCTGTAGGTTTATTCTTACGAAATACTTAATATTCTGTACTATATTAAATCCGACCGTAATCGTTCTTCATTCTAGAAAATAACAACAAGGACTAAGAAGTAACTTGACCAAGGACAGTAGTTAAACCATTAACCGCGCGGTCAAGAGATAACTTTTACTAGATCACATGTGTTCTGAGTGATAAGATAAGGTTCGACCAATCAGATTCTACTAGGACATCCCCACTCTCGTGTAACCCGCGATAATCGCGGCATTCAAAATGAATAGTATGCAGTCGACATTAAGACTAATTTAAAGAACGTGATTGGTAATTTATTGCTGTTTATTATTATTGTGTCTCTGGGTGATTAGGTCAGATCCGTTTCTGACGTTGATGAACGTTCCTTGTGTTATTTACAAATAAAATTTTATAATGATTTATGATTTATGGAAAAAAATTGATTATAGAACCATCAAAGTTTTACCTGCTCAACAAGGGACCGGATTCTCCACGGAAGCTGATCCTGCTCAAGGTCCTGTTCTGGAAGCTTTTAAGGACGCCTGGTTTGTCCTTAACGGCGTCGCTCTTGACTGTCTCGTCTACCGAATCCTCGCAGAGCTTAACGGCCACGGCGGCTGCTGGAACGGCCGTATTCACCAGGAGTTCACTCCAGGGCGTTGTCGTGCTCAATGTGTTCTTTAAATCCTGGGATGAACTTTTTGACGAACGATTCTCCGTGTTGAACATCCTGAACGATGCGACTAACGTATCCAGTCTCAACTCCTCATTTTCGTATGTCCGCCAAGGGATTGCCGGGCGAAAATATATTTTACCTCTTTCGATTTCAACGCTACGTCGGTCAGGAAGATCCCTGGACGATCTGAGAGTTTGAATCAATCTTTTGATCTTTTTATAAATGCTGCTTTGATCGACCTGAGACCGTCGACACGTTATTGCTGATGGAGCCGAGGATCAGTCGTGACTGACGATCATTCGCAATGTCTCTTATTTTTATGGACTTACTTCTTCACTCTTTGTTGTGTCGGTAGAGTTGAAAAAAAAATATGAAACTTTATCGGTAATCTTTCTTTTTCCTGCCTCTTCTCATATGATAAGAATTTGCTGAAATCTTTTTTTAGTCTCTAAACTGTAGCAACAACAGTCTATGAATTAGGTTTTGTTTTCCCATTGTTTCTTTTCCACTGACCGATATTCTCGAGACACTGTTTGTTTCACTTGTTACAAGTTACTGTGTGTTTCCACTTGCTCTGCTATTAGCTTTATTATATTACCACCCCCTGTCGATCGAGCGTCGGAACAATATTAAAAAAAGAAAAAAAATATTTAAGACCAGGAGTATTCATATTTTTAATGTAGATCAAATGATTGATCGAAGAAAATTAACTTACTGGGCCTCCGATACTAATACAGTTTTATTAAAACGAATTATAAACACTAATGACTTTTGTACAGTTATACAAAAGTTTGTTGAAGAAAAGCACTGAATCTTCAGTCCGACCAAGAGTTCCATCGTATCAGAAGCTTTTATAGAAACGCGTCGATATTCTTCACCTCGTGAATCACCTTAACGATTCTCACACACAAATATTCGATTTTCATACGATTCATCGCGATCTTCCAGAATTTTCTCACGTATCCCATTATTACACGGACCATAAATGAACTGCACCAATCGAACAGCAATCAATTAAAGACTCGACGCGCCAAAATTTCAAATTCACTTTAACACGCGGATTCCACGCGTTCCGCAATATTATCAGAAAGACACAGATTTCACTCATGAAAATCATGACATTCCAATAAAAGCAGTAGAACCCCGTTGAATAATTATTTCTGACAAGTTATCGTAACCTAAAACATTTCTTTCACAGCCTCAACAACTGTCAGGATCCAAAATCAACAACGAATGAATAAGACGAGCACTGTCACTTTAAGAATAAAACAAATCGACGCAAAATCTCAACTTCTCAATCAACAAAAACACTGAACACATTGTATCCCGCACGACTGAATACTCTGTTTCAGTAAGATGTATATATTTTGATCTATATATACATATACTTGACACTCTGCCACGTAACAAGACTTACTGCTTAAAGCTGATTCTACACTGAGTCGTTGCGATAAATACAATATTTAAATATAAAAGAAAACGGCGAAACGAACGTCTTCCCTTCAGGACTTTCAAAGTTCTAACAACGGGGAACGAGTGTAGGAACGGAACGTACGTACGATTCCCGTGTGGAACCTGTCAACGCGAGAACCACTTCTGAGATTGCGGGCGCCGGCATAAAGCGAAAATAATCTAGACACACGAGTATAGCTCGGTCGTGCACGTACAGCAGCCACGTGTGTTGTGAAACGGACACGCGTGTATTTCATGCATGGGAGAGTCCGGCCATAAGTTTCGATATGCGAAAGAGAAGCAACCAAGAGAGGCTACCGGCGATCTACTCTCTTTCGAGGCTTTTCTAGTCACTCGATCTTTCCTTTATTTTTTAGTTTTAGTCTCTTATTATTGCCTTGCTCGACAACGTCAGAGTCATTCTTTCCGCACTTTCATGAACTATATCGTGCTGTTGATAATTTAATGTTGAGGAATAGCTGCTGGATTTATATGCTTATGGGTATCGTTGGGCGTATCATGACATATGGTTGATATACGTAGGCGCTATGACATGTTGTTTTTTACGGTATAACCTTTTTCGTCTTTTCCTGATTGGACTTCGTGTTTTTTTGCGGTCTGGATTCATGGTTACGTATAAAACAAAAAGATTTCGTATTGGTACGACCTAGAGGTTTCATTGTTCTTTTCGTTAATATTTTTTACGTCTTCGTTGAACGAGGACAGCCGGTCCATTGATGAGGTCGCGAGATCGGACGATATGGGTTTTGTACGATTTGTTTTTTTCACAAGATTTTTCTTACGTTTATTGAGACGTTGATGCTTTCTTTTTGGGACACTGTGTTTGTCGGCTGGATTATATGGAGAATATTCTTTATTCCATTCGTTAATAATTCTTTCTATTATTATTAGATGACCAAGGCTGACGAGCTGGAACCTTCGAGTCGAGATACTGTTTGTTAGCCTTGGATTTGATTTGTATAATTAACTTGCCAAAAAAAATGTACTGTAATGTTTTGATGATATTGCCAAAAATGATATTTTACAGAAATATGCGTAGAATGAGTATGAAAAAATGTGCTGTCGTATCATTTTTTTGTATAGTGATAATGATAACTCGCTGAAATTTCAGGCCACGTGGTGAATTTAGATAATATTATTTAATTTAACTTACATAATGAAATATTTATAGCACAAATACTTAGGACACACATAAACAGTGTATTCGTAACGAAATCACTTTTAACTTGCTGTAAACTATTAATATTTTACTTAAATACACGCCGGTTGAAACATACATATGTATATTCAACTGTAATCGATTAGCCACAATAGCAGTGCCACCTGTTAACCATCTTTAAAATTAAGTCAGTCGAGCCGTCGATAAAACAAATAATTTCGTTCTTATTGCGCAATGCAATAAATAAACCTGTCCAAGAGGTCGCTAAAATATCGTAGCAATTTTCATATTTTATCCCGCTAAAAATCCTCCGACCACATAAAATCCATTCTAAACAAGATATCAGATATAAAATGTACATAAAAAAGTCTCTTCCATGTCATAAATTGAATTATTAAAATACTCTCAGACTCAACAATCTTTCAGATTAACGTTTTTCCCCACGTAGTATAAAAGTATCAGGCAAAAGAAAAAACCAAAGAGTTTAATCCAAGTTAATTTTCACAAACAACAACCTAGATTAATTTACAACAGATACAATTTATAAAGGCTGCTACGATTTTGTATGCATCGATGCATCGTTCATTTTTTCGTTTAAGCATCGCGTATTGGAAGAAGATCAAAAATTTAAGTATAAAAATGGAAGTAGTAGTAGTGGAAGTAATCCTAGGTACTAGGTGGGCATAGGAGGACAGTGGAGGGAGACAGAATCTATTCGTAACTTAGTTCGGGCGATTCCTAAGAGATAGTGACGCTTCCAGATTGATTTGCATATTGACACATCGTCAGAGCTCAGTGCGGCAAAGTCTAAGAACCACAGCAGTTTGTGCTGCTTTAACGTCTTCCATATGAAAATAAATACACAAGATGGATATCCTGTCCGTTAACTCTTCCTCTGTCCAGGAAGTAAATCGAAATGGCACGATTTGTAAATAAAATCATACGCCTTCTCCATTCCTTTCGTATGTACTTAATACATTTACATGAGTTAACAGCTATCTAAAGTCAACTTGTAATAGATATACCTATATGATACCAAAAGTAATGCTATATAATATATAAAAATATCTGCCTCTAGACAAGTCAGTACGCATGATTATTAAAAAATTGAATAAAATATTGAATAACGCAGAATATCTATTTAAGATTCATGTTTTTTTTTTTTTCTTACTGCTTCGTATATCTACGTAAGAACGCGTGAACCATGCGAGAGTGTTTTATTTATACGATACCTGGGAGAAGATTTAATTGGCAATAGAATAATAATAATATATAATAGTATATATAAAATCTATGATCCTTGCGAGATTCGTTCGCGTGATAAAGTATTTATAGTAGTTTCTTACTGCTGCGTATATCCGGTTGCATATTGGCAGGCGCGCTAATCTTCCTAGGTTATTATATAAAAGTATAAAGTCTAGTATAGTTTTATAAAATATTTATCTAATTATTTACAATGTTTAGTTTTCGTATCATTCGTTAAGTATATTACGATTACGCAATTCCATCGACAGGAATGCACGCATGTTGGGATCTTCCACTTTCTCCATTATTAATTTCTGCACGTCCTTGTCACTTGCCTTTAGCACTTTAGTCAGTTTTTCCGCGTATCGTATCCACACGCAATTTGCACAGCCTGACATACAACAATTGTTCGGTGGCAAAAGTTCATCTATTTCTTGACTCGTTGTTTTTTTACGGTTTATCTTAGTTTTCGTTATTTTACCATTCGATAACCTTTTTTTTGTGTCCTCGAATCCTTCGTCGATGGTACTGCACATCCTTAAGATCGTGAACGGATTTACGAAATGGCTGCATCCTTGTCCTTCCGGGATGAACGTGCGTAAACGAGCCAAATACTTCATTCTGTGGATCACGATAGAAGATTAATCAATATCATTGTTAGATCGACACTGTCGTATTATGAATTCTTATGAATAGATATTAGGCCTTGTGCTCTTCATCTGTTCGCGTTTGTTCGATTCGCGACGTAAATACTTTTTTTTTTTTTAGTGATATCGACTTTTACTACTTGCCAATTTCTTTCTCAAGTGTCCTGCTGGGTTTATTGGAATTTTTATTGCAACTGGAGCATCTTATATTACTGGCGAGACTTTAACGTCGATAGGCAGACTGGGTCATCTTTTGTTAACCTACACTACCGAGGTGGTGCGCATGCGCGGGAAGTTTATTATATTTTCATTTTTGTTTTTATTTTTACTTATGATTTTATTAACAAGTGTTAATTAATTTTTCGTCTATTTTATGAGAATCTAAGTTCTTTTGTTATTGTTGCGCTTTGATGTGAAATTAAGCACGATGTAATTGTTTTTTGGTTTAATTGTTACTCATTTACCTACTGTTGGCACGAGGACTCCTTAACTGAGGCTGTCACTTCCCACGTGAGTTCAAGGTATAGGGTCTTGAATTTCAATTAAAGAATTGTTTTTGAAGTACAATGGGCCGAAAGATACCTGGAAAAAAGCATCGAGGTGTGAAGGATCCTGCGAAACAGCAAGCAAGGCGATTCGAAGAGTAAATAGTTTTTTGTACTTTCGCAGTCATTTCTATAGGGGTTATTTAGTTTTGGAAATAGGTTAGGTTGGGTTAGGTTTTTAGGATTTTATCAAGTATCTTTGCAGATTGAAAACGAAAATAAATGCTCCGCCAAAAGATGCGAATGAACAGGCTATACCGAAGAGTTTGGCTAGAGTTATCAAGCTTAAGGAGGATGTTAAAGCAGGGAAAATTAGGAAGATAAAGAAGAAACGAAAAAAGAAGACTGGGCTGATTGAGATAGGAAAGCAGGTTTCTAAATCGATACATCCTAAAGCTAGACCGGATAAAGTTGTGCCTATATTCTCTCAAAGACCTGGTGAAAATGGACGCGTTTTTTTCAATCGAGTCAATAAAGAGACTCAAGCATTTCTTAATGAAACACAGTTCGAGAAGAAGTACGGGGTTGAAGTTAAGCGAAATTCGGAAACTGGAAAAATTGAAGGCGTTATCGAAGCACCCAAAAACGAATTGGACGAATTAGCCAAGTTGCAAATGAAACACAAAAACATTAAAAGAAAGAAGAAGGTGTCCGAGGAAGAAGTAAAACTCACTAAGGCACAGAAGAGAAAACAGAAGCTTGAAGCCAAGAAACAAAAGAAACTTCAGGATAATATCGATGATTTTAAAATCTTTAAAGATAAAGTTGAATTTGGAGATGTTGTGCATGCGCCACCAGAACTCAGGATAAAACCTCGAAAAATTGATCCAACTACCGGTGCAAAGGTATATCAAATATTGTAAATCAGTTTTATATATATTAATTTTATTTATAATCTTTTCTACAGCCAGGAAAAAAGGATCTTCTGTTAAATTCCCTCTTCAAAAATGATACGGTAAGCTCCTCTAAATCTATTACTGTAGATAAAACTGGGAAACGTAAAGACTTACCAGCAGCAGAGCGAAGAATATTGGAGAAGCAGCAGTCAGAAGTCATAGCTGCTTACAGAAAGCTTAAAGCTCAAAAGTTCTTAGGATCGTGAAAATACTGTTCTTAGTCTTGCAATTAAATAATTTTTATTATGCAACTGTGTCGATTACACAAAAATAGACCCAACATAATACAGATCCAAATCCATGACACCATTTTCCCATAATTCAGTGAATTTGTTATTCGCAATAAATTTTAACCAGTAGTCCACACAAAGGGTTCGAGCCTTTCCTCAACAGGTAGTAAATTATTGAGTGTTTCAAGACTTTCCAAAGTCTGATTCAGTTGTACATGACACTTTGTCAACTGTCTGCTCAATTCGTGGACTTTATTGAGTTGCTCTGCAAATTTAGTAAATCTTTTCTGCCTTTCCATTGCCATGTTGAGAACCTTAATAATTTCTGCATCGATATTTGTGGATAAAGCTGATTGTTCTCCTGCAATCATCTGTGCATTAGTATTCAAATGATGTTGATACCTCGCACAAAGATTGAACAGCCCGATAGGGTCAAGTCTTTCTAAGACTTCAGGATCTCGAATACCAGGAGGAAGGTTCAATGTTCCACGCATTATCGGAAGAAACATTGGAATGCTCTGTAATTTCACAAGATCTGGATCCTTCTCAGCTGTTAAATCAGAAATCGCAGGCTTTACCACAACAATACTATTTGCCTTATCCGATAAAAGCTTTCTGTGCCCCATAGCTCCCAGACTAGACTTTCGTCTAGATATCTCTTGACCGCCTAAACTTTTTCCTCGATGAAGCTGAAACTGCTTATTAGTCATTTTAGGCGAATCTCCAATTGGTCTATTAACAGTATATGATATATAAGGGAGATCCGAGTCCGAACAAATGCTTGGTCCTGGACTGGTACATCTTGGTGGGGTATCATCAGGAAGTCTCTCACGATTAGGAACACTCTTTCCCCTTCGTAGATGTGCAGCTCTAGCTCTACTTTCCTCAGCACCTTGTGCTCCACTTCCTTGAGAACTTTGTTCAGATCCCATTATGTTTTTACTCTTAGAATCCTTTAACAATTGCCTTGTTTACGCACAGCTCTTTTATGCAGCAAAGAGTAATTTACATAATCTACACGTTTATCGAGGACTCCTTGGTAGATCAACCTTTGATTTTATACAGTTCATTGAAAACACGACAATTACAATCATTTTATTTAAAAAAACATCAAAAGCTCTTCAACACGATTCACTGTAAAATAGTGTATTCTTTCTTTTTTCATATCCTGATCAATAATTTGTTACTGGATTGGATTTCCTAACAGTTTCTTCCCAAAACATGGCAACCACCGCAACCAGAAAAATTACTATTATTACTTGTTGACACACTGAAATTCAAAAGAGTGAAACAATTATTGTCAATAATTGACAGCTTTTTAGGTGTCAACAAAGTTGTTATCATTAAATTACATTGAATACCACTACAAGAAAAATAAGTTACTAAAACAATAATTGATATAGACTCCATCTATCAGTGTTACTCCTGAGCATCTTGGTAACACAAAGATCAATTGCTTTTACCAACAGATGGTAAAGCAATGGAGGCAACAATGGAAAAAAACGTATAAGAAAAATGATCTGGCTTATCGAAAGTAACTTCCATACCAGTGATAAGAAAAGTACTAATTTTTTACGTCGGTGACTCACCACGACTTTATCTTACGATGGGACTTTATTATCTCGCTACTTTAATTGCATCCGTAATTAGTAAATGCCCTCATTATATCGAATATTTAAAGCATCTCCCTCGACGATTCCCACTGACGTATCAAATACTTAATGATTCGTCAGAAATATTATTCAATATCGAAATTCGAAAACAATCAAGTCTCATCTCCATTTAACGTCTGTCCACTGCAATGATAAATTATATAATTGTTCGCGGCCAATTTGTCAGCTAAAGCAGTACAGTTTACACGGCTAATTAGCGCACGAATAATAGATGTCTTCATATATTTTAAACGAATCAATTGCTCTTGATTAGAAAGTAGCGAGAAATATAAAATCTACATAACCAAACAAAAGTAAAAAGCAAGAGAAATTTTAATTATTCGGTTTTTACATTACAATTGATATTATCGATATTATACAATATTTTACAGATCACTCTCACGGATAAGAGTCAATCAATACTCATTAACGATGACTTAATTAATTTTGTATCATTATTATTTAAACTTATACGTAACGGTACAAACACATTTGGAATCTTTAAAAAGTCATAAAGTGGACAAATTTCTTATTTTTAATTTGCAATATTCAACTCCACGCATACTGTCGCGTAGCCGCGATCTTTTTATAGAAACAATATATAAAGCGAGCATCTCCTGACGAGTTTTTCCCTTCATACCTTATTACCATTATTATTCACCGTTTTTTTCCATAAACTTGCGGAAATCATCGTTAAAGCACGTCATTTTTTCAATAGGGTAATAATTCAATTGCACGTCCAGACAATTCTTATCGGAAGATGGGAGCGTCTTGTCGTTCGGCTTTGAAAAATTAATTTAAAAAAAAAATAATAACTAGAACACGAAAGAAGCTCTGCATGAAAGCGAAGACTCGTTCAATCCATAAAGTGTGGATTGACTTAATGGATTCTGAATCTCTCATTAATACGCAAGTCAAACGTAATCGGAAATCATAAATAAGCCATACGGGATCCCCATAACAAATTGAATTCGCACGATTCGTATCATTATGAATTTGCGTAATTTTTGCGTCACAATAACGTCCTGTCCTCGTGTACAAATGAATGCGGATAATGAACAGTTTCATTGTTCTGAAATTTTTCATGGAAATCTGATAATAATTCACGAGAACAATACATTAAATCATTCTGATATTGTTTACTTGAATTTACCCCGATGTGAAATTTCTTGACAGATCCAAGATTTCACTGACTTCCAGGCGTTGCTGTCGTAACCTGCAAAACCAGGATTTGCAATTACCACGATTCCCGCCCTTTGCATTAACTAAATGACTGTAAGCGAAAACAAATGTTCATATATAGGGTGACTTTATTGTTTAGGACAGACGCCGAATATACGATTACATTACGTCTGGATTATTTCTCGGATTAATATCATGGATATGCGTGATACTTATGGATAGAATTTTAGTGTGGCAGATGGTGTATCAAGTGGAATTAGAAGTGCCGCAGACTCGATGCTGTTAATTTGATTTGCCAGAGGATTGCCTATCGAATGGAATGAGATAGTTTTGTTTTGGGATGTCGTATTTACTCAACAAACACAAACCCCGCATACGTGGATATGGATATGCAACGCCATTCACGTTCAAAAATAAGTTTAATCGAAACATTTAATTGAAATAGACCAATGAAAATAATTATGAGATTACGTCACACGATCGATAAGTCTATGCGTCACTTCCGTTATGTTCGAAACAAAGATTGTACAGCAATGTTTTCTTCTCATAGTTTCATTTTAAAAAATCGTCACACAATTTTCCAATCGATTGCTGAGAAGCTGTTGCTTTTACGAGGTGTCGCCGGCGATACGTGCAGCGACGGACTGTGAACGCGGCTTAAGGTAGAGTGAAAGAGAGGGAAAGAAAAAATAGAGGGACAGCGAAAAATGTATTTATAGAACATGGCTTTTATGGCGACCGCCTTTACGGATTTTTCCAGAGCGACTGATTCGCTCTGTCTTTTGTCTCGTTCGCTATCTTTTTCTTCAGTACCGATCCGCAAGCAACGACGACGACGACGCCTGGGTGTCTTTTCATCGTCGCTAAGAAAAGGAGGTGGACGCGAAGAAGAAAAAAAAAAAACATAGAGCTGTCGTTGCTCCCTTCAAGTCGCAATCTCGCGATAAGAATCGCTACGAAACGCATTGAGGGCCCAAGGAGTAGCATTAAATTTAAATTGCTCCTATACCGTCATGGCGTCCCCTCACACGAAACGTCGTCCACTGTGTAGATGGAAAGTTGAAAGTCATATCTGCGCATTGACTTAAACTTTAGAGACGTGTCATCAAAAAATGAAGAGACGCCTTCGTACACTGTAAACTTTTCCTGTAAACTGGTATATCGTTTCTATGCACCATTTCGCATTGAAGCGCACAGCAGTACCTACGTAGGTTATGGTTCGCTACGACGCGGGAGAGAAAAGTAATTTTTCCTCATGCATATAAAGGGTTACACGCAGGGTCCCAAGCCGGAACTTTCAAGCGCGGCATATTTGAATAGGGGAAAAAAAACAACAAATAACAGCTGATTAATTTGATATTGTTTGATGGGAAACGAGAAATTTGGACAAGTGTAGGTTCTATCTTTTTTTCTTTCTCTTTCTCATATTCAATGAGTAAATAGAAGATTTTTCGTTATTCTATGCGAGAAACGAGGTTGCGGCCTGTGTGCTTACTAATGCGATAACGCGCTGCGCTACGCTCGCTGGAAAACGTGAAAGGGAAAGAATTGCAGAGACGCCATACTTTTGCGCTGTTTAGTATGCAGACGAGTTTGAACAAACATGAAAATTTTTCTGAAATCGTTCAAAGATTCAGTCCGTTCTCGATTATTTTCTCAACGGGACCCGTCATCAAAATCTGACAGCCACCTGCGCATTTCCGTCGTCATTTTCTATCACACGCACGACATTCAACTAATTCCAGTGCGTAGTGACGCAGTTTAATTCAACGTTATAACATGTACGTAAAACCTTGAAAAATCGTGCACGAGAATCACTCATGAGAAGCAGAATAATATTAGTACAGGTCGATTCAGTCTGCAGGTTACTCGGTCAAAAGTTGCTGTAACTCGTCATAAAAAATCGTAAGTGAAATCGTTCCACGTATCTATGTCACACATGATATAAATTATTAAAATATAAAACGCTAAATCAAAAGACTTCACGGTGATTAAGATAAATTTAAGATTTTTATACGTTCCCTAATGATCTTAGAGCAATAATCCAAAGCTCCTAAAACTTTTTCTATTATCCAATTTCAAATGCTTCATTGCGCAAAGACTGCTATCAATTATCATAAGACCAGAAGACCCTCCTGATATCGATAACAGATCCTTGCTTGTTGTTTACTATTTGAAGATAGTCGGTAATCGTGATGTGATACGTACTAGTATTGTATATTTGAAAAAGAAAGTAAAAAATAAAACAGAAGGTATGTATGTAGGATATGCGAGTTAATAAAAGATCCAAGGGTAGAGAGGATGATTGGTGCGTGTTGGAGTAGTGGGGTTAACCAAGCATGACTATCAGAGTGGGGGTAACGTGACAGCAAGTTCACCCTGTAGTCAGTGAGCAGCGAGCTCTCAACTAGTTCGGAACGTTTTGTAACGCTTTCGGTTATAAAGCTACGAACCACGTGGTGTTTACTCGTCTCGATTTTATTATTGCGTAATCGTTACGCGACAGTGCACTGTGTTTTGACGCGTCGCGTTAGAAGTTTACTGGGTTCCGCGTTACGTCAAGTGGATCGATGTCGATTAAATTTGAAACGTTCGTTAATATCGAAGAATATCGTTATTAGTTTTGTTCGGAAGAAAGTTTTTACCTGTAACAAGCTCTTCGAGTATTACGTGACTAGGTTTGTATTTATCTGTGCATTAATTTTATTGCCATTGAAAGCTATATGTTTTGATGTTACTTAACATTGCTGTTATCTTCGAATGGTTACTGTGAATGAGAATTTTGACGTTTTTTTGTTGTTGTACGATTAGGCTTTTTGAAATTTTGCTTTGCTTTCAACATTATTCCACGTTTATTACCTGCGATGGGCGGCGGCATTTGTGGCATCCGTTATATATTACATCACCGCGAGATTAATGATGGTACAAAGTACGGGAAACTGGTAGGCATTCGTGAAAGTCGATAGACAGAGCTTCTTGGGCGACTTGTCGCGGTAGGTAAAACATCAGCAGTATCGATACGTCCTAGCCAGTCGCTGTCGGAGAGAGAGACCATTAGAAATGGAATTAGCTATAAGAATTAATAGTTCTATAAAAGTAGTTTTTACCATGGCCAAAACGCTTTTTCTTTCTACCTCCGTTACTTTCGTTCTCACTGAGAGAGGTCGTGTAAACATCGTAAAAAAAAAAATGCAAACTGCCGAAAAATCTCACGAGAAGATCGTAATATTGATTTAAGACATTGTTTTTTTGTTTCCTCTTATAAACCATAGAAATTCATTGTGCGTTTTTGGAGAGAAACAAATAAATGTTATAACTGTTTAAAGAAAGTGACTCAAACCGTACGGTGGAAGGCGGCAAAGTTTGAGTGTCTCGAAAATAGATCAACCGCGAAAATAGTGAAGAGGCACCCCGGTGAAAATCTAATTTCGTTTCAAACATAGAGCCACGAGTATATACATACTTATAGCCACATAGAAATCATACATAACTTTAATACATATGTGAGAGCGAAGGAAGATATCCTCGCGAACCGTTAGATCGTTCAACTTCGGAGTAAATATTCCCATAGCTCGTGAGAATCGCTTTGGGAATTCCGTACTCCATCCCTTATACGCCGGAGGTTGGCTGCGGGCTGGAAAAGTTAAGGTAAAAGTTGTACCGTCTCTCTCGAAGCATCAGTGGACAGTGCAGGATAGAGAAAGAGAGAGAGAGAGAGAGAGTATATGTATACGTCTTAAACTTCTTAACGTGAAAGTAGGAAAAACTTGGACAGCAAAATTTAAAAGAACAGTCATACTGTAACTGTAAACGTGAAAACATGGTTGTTTACTAAAGAAATAGTAAATGAAGAAAAAGTTGTTTTTTTTTTAAGACAAACCGTCCAAGTATCTAATTAACCTGTAGATTTATCAAGGATGTAACTCTGGATGTTCCTCAATGATTCTGATCACTTTGAATAAGTACAAAAGCGTAGGTTGCAGAATACCCGATCGAATTTAACTCTTGACTGCCGACCAGAACTCCTGGTCATTTTTGAGGCTTCCACATGGCGTCCCATGTGTCACGCGAAATCGTCCTGGAAGCTCTCGTTATAGTAGCTATTTCTTAATGGCAAAGATAAACAGAGTTGATCTTTGATCAGGTCTAGATCATTCACCGAGTATACAGGACGGTTTGGTTAAATAGATTATACCTGTTTTAATGGAGTAAGTAGATTCTTGGATACGTTTTAGTTTATTTAAATGGCTGTACACAGGTATACGTCTTTATTGTTTAGACAGAAAATAGTAGGATTTTTCACCATTGACTTTTGTCTGTTCTCCTATCGACAACGCTGGACGTCACCTAGGACTTAATGCTTCGTTCAGTCTTGAAATAGCGTGTATATATATATGTATACAGTCAAGCGAATAACTTACTACTTTATAGGCAACGCTAATTTTCAGCATGAGCTGCACAGTCGTAGTCATTGACGTGATCGCTGCCGACATGTGTACAGGCCTTCAGGCCGTAACAGTCGTCAAGGTTCTCCCGTGCATTTTTCTTACGATCGCTAGAGTGTACGTGGACGTGTTATTAGTTCGTTAATTAACTGTGCTTGAGAGAGATAACGGAGTAGGCAGTTTGACTAATTACTCACGTAGCTATACATGCTCACGCGAGGGAGGAAAGTGATTTTCCCCTTTTTCTTCTTTTTAACCTTGGTGTTATCTTTGATAATATATTTCTTCGAGCATTCGGATTCTTTTCAGAGAACTATCTTTTTTCGTGCAATGCTTATAAATTAGTGTGATTCACGTAGGCTAACGATTATCTTGTTTGTCGTCGGCGCTATCTGGCGGCGATCAGGGCGCACTAAGTAACTCTGATTATTTTGACTTTGTCAGTCTTGTTGATCCGATAGTTTCCTTGCAAGTGCCGTATTTTGATTTATCTGCAGTGTCGTTGGAAGGAAGG
>JARPRG010000325.1:331990-348089 GCA_031001745.1 Hartigia nigra | reverse complement strand
ATTGTTGAGAATTACTTAACGGGAAAAAGCCACCGAGCAGTAATGGCACTTTTATACTTGCAGCGTTTACGCTCGTTTAAACGAATTCCTACTTGAAGCAAGAGGTCAAGCACCAATCCGTAGTTCTCTATAGAGTCCATTATCGGACTCCGTGAAATTCAAACGTTTACCACGGAGAACTATTGGAACTTGAAAAGATTAGATACGAAATGGGCGTCTTCCTTTTATTTTGTCTTTTTTTCCTCTCTCTCTCTCCAAATTTAATTCTCTCTCAGTCGCGCTACTTATTTCCTACTCGTATTGTTTTTAGCGTACTGGCTCGTCACTGACTCACGTAGTGCCTACTGACTTCTTGTCACGTGAATATCTTTTCAATTATGGATTGCACTTTGTTATCGTACATTTTGACTGATAAGACGTGTCTAACGAGGATGCTGTACACGCTTTATCTTCCTTGTTTCTATTTACACGAAGGACTTTGAAATGAGTTGCGTCGTAAGACATTTTGCAAATGGCGGATCCGTGAAAATGTATTTTACACGCTGATAACTAATCACTCGTGTTATCCGTTATTAATTGTCTCCTGCTTTTATTATCTCTGGTATTCTCGATAGGCGCTACCGTCTCATAAAATTCTTATCAATCGTGGGTAAAGGGGGGAAAAAGTTTTATATCCTATCTGTCGGTTAACCTTAAAAGTTGTCCAATTCTCTTTCGGTAGACTTGCTCTGCTCTATCTTGGTATTAAATGGTTGTGATTTATTTCCGGACGTTAACGAGGAGTGAGAATCGGGGCTTTGACTTTTCCTGAAAAATTCAATGTAATAATCGTTACGACTTTTATTAGCTTGTTTTATTATTAAATGACGCATTAGTCGGGAATTCAATTGTTTTGCCTGTCGACCTTATGCCAATGGCCATAATTGCCATGGGCGTCGGACCTATTATTATATACGTACTAAAATTCGTAGCACGGAAAATTTTCGAAAAACGATCTGACTCGTCTCTAACGATTTATGTTTTACACGACAATGGGTCACATCGTCTGCATCGTATCGCTTCTTCGACAAACAACTCGTTAACTCTTATCGTGAACACTAATCGCCACTTCTCCTTGCGACACTTTTCTGCAATATACGCGTCACTTTACGTGAATTTTTCCTTCTTTTTGTTTTTTATCTTCTTGCTGAAATACATAAAAATTCGTATAAACGACGATTTTTTCTATCGATCGTCTCGCGTCTTTTCGCAAAAAGAAAAAAAAAAATCGAATTTTTGGATTTTCTGTAAAAAAATACAGAGGCTCACTCAAAATTGATCAAATATTTAATTCCTGATATCTCGCATAAAATTCTCTCATCGCGGCAAATCGTTCCCTGAAGAATTATCACATTCTTCAGGTTAAATCCTGTAAATCCACAGCTTCGTCAAGACGCAGAAAATCCTTATCACCACAAGGATTGTAATACAAAATTGCAACATGACATCTTATCATGTAAGATTGCAAATTTGTTGTCGACAAAGTTTTCCTTTTTTTTTTTTTTTCCCTTTTCACATCCTCAACAGTAGCGTCCCACCTATTGTCAACATAGAATTTTCACGCGGACTTTATCGGTGTCTCTGCTGAGTCGATTTCATACGTTCCACCGATATGATAATATTTAAAATTACGCCTGTGTTAGGTCACGCGAAATCACATGTGGCGGCGAGAGGTTGAGGGGGACAAAAAAGGGTTTATCGCTTATCGAGAATGAAACGGGAAATATTATCTCTGTCGTTAAAATTAAATTTACATTCAACCAAGTGGAGACAATTTGACGTTCAATCAGTTAGAGTATTACTTGCATCGAATTATTATGAATTTATACGAACGTATGTATATATATATTTTTGTTTTACGTAGACCTTGAATATATCAACTAAATCCTTATTGGATTTGAATTTCTTTTTCTTTTTCTCTCTCTTCCTTTTTCTTTTCCTCTTATATACTTGACTTTTCAACGTCCTCCCCCCTCATTCACATTTCACTGTATCGCACGTAGGCGATAATCACTGTCATCACTGTCTCGTTTGTCATCCGTCCGATTTTCTACACAGCCCGTATTAGTTGTGCGTGGGCATAAGCTTTAAGGCTGTATCAGCAAAATTATACCTCATGAAAATACGTGCTCGTGGGTAGCGGGACAGATACGATATCGCGTATATGATAATAACACGTATTCGCTATTGTTGAGAAATAAAATAGAGATTTGAGGATTAGTATAGGTAAATACTGTTATAACGAGGTGGTGATTAGGGTGGATTAAAGAAATATATCTAATGACCTTGTTGAGCAAGGATGCAACTCCATGCGACAACCAATACCTGTTCAAGAGTCATTAAGTAACATCCGGTTTCGTACGATCCACCGGAAGCCGATACCACCGCCCTTGCTATTAATTCGTCTCCGGAAATCGTAGACCTTGGCATCGATCGAATGACGCATGTACAACAATGTATTATTAAATTAATCATTAACATTAAAGAGTAATTAAGATAGTCGTAATAAAATTTTTCTAATTTTTGTCCCTGATTTTTTGTTGTTGTAATTAATCGTTATTTTTTCTTTTATTGCTTACAGATCCTGAAACAAAGCCACGGTATCTACCAGCGATGACGTATACGCGCTACTAATTATGTGTGTGATTATTAATTACGAATTAACATCAGTCTTAACGTGCTATTAACACCATGTAAAATACGTTGATCCCGGGAGACATGGATTCAGCCATGGAGCCGCTGCTTCGTACGGCAAGCTCCGAGGAGTAAGTAAAAATAATTGAAAGTGCCATTTACAAAGAGCGAAGCGACAGTGACGATTAACGAAACTGAATCTTGAAACTCGATTAATTAATTTTCTTTTGCGCGCGATTAATATATTAATTATACCGCAGCTTCGTAGGACGTAGAATATAATTTTGTTTTCAACAATTTTTATCAGATATACAATATTACCAAGACTTTAGAGTTGGTAAAGGAATAAGGACAAACTACGAAAGTTTCACCATAGAAAGTAAAAACATGTTTCAGCATACCTTGATAGGAAACTCTATGGTTAATACCATTGTGTCGCGCTACTCGCACGAAATTAGAATGTAAACAGGCCTCGCTCGCTAATTGACGCGGCAAATAGAAACCGTTATTTGAAATTGCACCGAGCGAGGGGAATGATGGATTTCGCGATGGCGGCTCAAAATTTACTCGTTTTTGCAATATGCGGGATTGCGCGCCCGACATATTCTATTTACGCAATATCGCGACGTCGACGCTCTTGCTCGATGCGTTTGTCATGGCCGAGTAAGGACTTGCGACGAAGAGTTGACAATTTGTCGTTGCGACCTCTGGACTTGACGCTTTTGAAGTTATTTATTATGATTTTCTATGATTATCTATGATTTTTAATTTTTTTTGTGTAATTTGATTTTTTTACGAATTCGTAGGGATAACACGTATTATTATAGGCTTGTTGGCTTTGTTTTTTTTTTGGTAATAAGGCAATGCTTTTATCTTCTGGCATCTAACGAGTGTTTACCTGCTTCATGAAAATTCACTTGCTTTACGGATTCTTTGCTTACATTAAGATACCTAATTATCATGCTCGTTAACGAAATCCTTTGTATCGTCGGACCTTGGATCGTCCCTGCTAAGCAATTCAGTGTTACGACGTATTCCTGTCTCTGTTAGTCAAGTGTCAGAGGTTCTCAATTGGAGTCAATTAAGATATTTGACTGATTCATGGAACTCGTTGTGCAGTACACGGAGTTATTGAATTTTGTCAATCCAGACGCATTTGACAGTCGTCGCGCGACGATATTTAGATTCAAACGGGTTTCGTGCTTCAGGTTTCAATGAAAGTATCGATAGAGCCTATAGAGGCTATTTGAATTGAGTATGTCAGCGAGTTCAGGAAATGGTATGGGATAAGTGTAGCTCAATCATTTCACTTTGACATTTTTCATATTCCAAAGTCCAATTAATACTTTTCAATAATTCAGAAAAACAAAAATATCAAAAATATACCGATGGATCATCTCGATATATCCGGACCGTTAAAGGGTTACAGTCATTAAAAATCGCAACGACAGTTATACTGGCAATTTCATTGGTACTTCGTCTTTTTTACTTTTGATGATGAGATTTCAGTCACAAGTGTCTCTGTCCTTCTCTCACTCACGCGAGTACCCGTAAGATCGTCTCTCTCGCACTTACGGCAGGTATAGGAAGTTAAAAATTTTTCATGGATATACCTTCTCTCGATGTAAAAGATTTTTTTTTTCTTCTTCTTCTTCTTCTTCTTCTTCCACACTCCTTCGAAAAAAGTTACAAGATGGCTGCTCGTTCCATAGGGATGGATATCTCCTCGCCTTAAATTCTTAAGGGCAGTCCCAAAGTAGATTTTCTTTTTACATACAGTAGAGACGTTCTCTAGACCGATTTTAAATAGACGCTACGCTCTGTTCCCAGCTTGGATTCTATTATTGCTCCATAATCCACGGAAGCGCGTGTCTCGGCATATTGTAACGTATAATTGATCCTTGCTCCAGGTGGTACGCACTCCACGCACCTTTTTTTTTTTTTTTTTCTTAACACGCACTCGGTACCTAGTCCTGTTGTATTAACAGTATTTAAACTCGACGCTTCGCCAACGTAGAAAGTAGTTGCCATTCGCGCAAATGCCACGCTGTGAATTTTCCCAATGACTTTTCGCAAGTCTTTCGCACGACCCCGAGTTACTCAGAAATTGCAACTGTGCACGGACGCATCTGGCAGGAAAACCAACGGCATATTACGTAGGATGATTCGTATGTAAAAAAATATATATATATAAGACCACGTTGACTTAAATATATTTGAGAAAGTATTTTTTTCTTTTTCTTTTCATTGTACGAACGTCAAATTTGATTTTTCAGAGGTTCTCTCAAATTAAAAGCTAATTTATCATTTTTTGTATAC
Organism: Hartigia nigra; assembly: GCA_031001745.1. Taxonomy (NCBI): domain Eukaryota; kingdom Metazoa; phylum Arthropoda; class Insecta; order Hymenoptera; family Cephidae; genus Hartigia; species Hartigia nigra. Next base: position 343,097 of record JARPRG010000325.1, on the reverse strand, counting down.
CCGGTCGGATATCAATAGGAATGAAAATTTTGGCCTCCTTGAAATCTGCGAGTTTCTCGTGAATTTATTACGCTACCACGCACCGTGTAACAAACTCTGTTCTCACGGGACTCCTAAATATACGAAGCTTGAGAATTTCGTGGCTATTTCTCTTGCTCTCCTTTTCTCTCTCTCTCTCTCTCATCTTTCGGATGAGAAAAGACGAAAGGATAGGTATCTGCCTTATCTGAATATCTGAAGATATTTTGACTGAGTAATTTTCTTAGCTTTTGTCGCGAGGGTATCGTCCTTCATCCGTTATATATTTTCTTTAATGCCCTTTTTTTTTTTCATAAGCTTCAAGCTCGCCTACCTTTCGTACAGAAGATCCTAACAGCATCCTGGTACAGATGCGTTTCGCTGTGGTTTAGTTCTGATGAATTTTTGCACTTGTCGGAGTTACTTGATTTTTTTTTTCTCTCCCATCTACTATCTCTTGATTGTCTCTATCCTCTCAGATGTTACTTCGTCGACTCGATGCGGTCTTATCCCAAAGGATTGCGCCTCTCTCGGCATTTTTATTTCTCTAAGAATCTCCGGTCTCATCGCGACTTTGTTATCTCTCGCGCATTCCGTACGAATGAGCAAATTTTTCTCTTTCTCTTCTTTTCTCTCTCTCTCTTTCTCCCTGAATAATCTTCATCGCGACGAGGACGTAGAGTACGATATGGTAAAGGGGGCGTCGGGACTAACGAATTCCGGTATCTCTCTTCTTGACGCGTCTTGCGCCGAAACAAATGTCAGAGAATCCAGGTGTTCTCTCTGACAGGACGATTCTTATTGGACGCAACTTTTGTTTTGACTAATGAAAAGTAAAAAAAAAAAAAATACTTTTTTTTGCTCCTTTTTATTTTAATTTTTTGACCGTCTTTCTCCTACTTCATCCTAGATGGCCTTCTACGAGATATATATCTTCGAAATTTCAATTCTTGGCTCCAGTCACACGTCAGGACTATTAGTTTATCGCTATTACGTGTCACCACGTAACACATGCTTTTCGCTCGTTACTCTTTTTATCCTGGAATTAATAAACGCCCGTTTCTATGCGCGCGAACAAACCTGCCTATGGTTCGGTCAGGCATACCTATGCCTCGACATTAGCGACCGGTCGCTCTCCTCCATTTATGTCACTCGAACTGGTTCTTGCATCGCGAGCGAAGTTACGTCTCTTTTTTTCTTTTTTCTCTTTTCGTCAGATGCAATTTGAATCCTGTTTTCCTTCCCGCCACTTTTCAAACACATGGCTTATAGCGGATACGCGTTATACCTGGTCTCGCGATCGATGACTCGTTAACGCTTAAAACCATTTTACACCGTACAACCAGCAGGACACGCCAATGGCCAAACAGTCTTTACCTGTCTTCGGAAGTTGCTATCAATTTTTTTTTTGTTTGTTTTCCCCCGTTACAATAGAAACAAGTCACACGGAACAATACGTGTAGAGTTCCTGCAATATTTCTCTATATATCTTTGTCATTAATCTAATTTTTTTTTACACACAATACAACGCGTATTTTTTTTTTTTTTTCCATTGGACGCCCAAGCATCACTCGACTTTCGCGAGGTCTGCGTTATCCTGAAAATATTCCCAGGCTCGATTCCCAATCGATAATCCTTTTGAATTTGCTCGCCCTGACAATGTCAATACAGGAAGCAAAGGCGCGCCTGGGTCAGGTTTATAAGTAGAAGCATAAGCCGAGCATAACCTCGCTCAAAACATCAAACAGAAGTGGACAGAAAGTGATTGCTAAAAATTTATACAGAAACGCATCTTTTTTTTTTTTTTTTTTTTTTCCTATCACTTCCAATCCGTATATCCATCTCTTTCTATCGCACGTTCAAAGACATCAATCTTCCCGCTACGTCGATCCAAGTTTAATTCGAGAAAATACATTAGTTACACTGTAAAGAAGAAATTTAATTCTTTTATACATACTTCTCATTCTTCTTTAGATCTTTCTCAAAGATCATAAAGGCTGCCATCCACCAAAAATCATATCACAGACCATTTAGCCTACGCCAGACGAATTTTCACGGAGACGTAATCCCTGCAGAAAGTCGTTTGCCGAATTGAACGCGTAATTTCGAAGTAACGGCCAATTAGAAGCCGACGTTAACGGCGTCCCGACGCGTCCCTCATAACGATAGAATATATATACCAAAAGGCGTGTCGTCGCTGCGATAGAAACTTAAGAGTGACATATTGCGATACTTTCTCGTTTCTCCTGATATCCGATCCCATTTGTACGTTTATGGCGAGGAGGTTATGAGGGGGGTTCGGCGGGGGGGAAGGCAACAACAGTTGGTATCGCTGTACGCGCGGACGAAGTACATATACATATACATATAATTGCCGAGTGCAAATGCACTTACGACACATTTATGTCGTCAGATGTTTTAAGGGATAATTTGCCAAGGTCTTGTACTACGAAATAACTTTAATTTGTCTATTTTAGTATATATATTTTCCTGATTCTATGGAATGTCACGTGCGATTTGCTATAGGCGCTCTACATCTGTGACGTACGTGTCCCTTTGTACTTCGTTGACGATCGTAAACCTGGCCTGTGTATGGATATATTGGTTATACCTGGAAGGTCGGCCCATTTGCGTAACTGAAATTCTGAAGCAGTTGATTTTGAGGCCTTTTATGTCTGGAAGTTACAGTCTTGGAACAGAAGCCATAGTGGCTGCGTATGTTTATCTGTCTGACGCGGTTCGTTCGAACGCCTTTGATATTGTGATGGGTATTGTCTGTGGTTACCTAGGACTCGTGTAGATACGTGGTGGTGGCGGCAACGTGCGTGTCTTGGACGCGTCCTGCTGGTTCCTTTACACGTGACGCGTCTTGACGTCTTCTTGAAAACGAAAGGATCCGCGTCGTTCTTAGAGACTGATAATTTTGTTTTTTTGTTTGTCTCCATGCAGTCGGAATTCTCTCTGGTGTCTGTTCTTGGGAATCGCTTGGGATTTATCGTGGGAGTATTTTGGGTATACGGCTGTTATGGCTTGGGATTTTTGGTTGTTGTACTTTTGAATTATACTTTTGTTACTGTGAATTTAAATGTTTTTTTTTTTAATATTTTTTATGAAATTTTGAAGTATGTATTTTTATTGTTATTCTTAACCTACACGTTTATTATAACGACTGACGGGTGTCTCTCGACTGGTGAACCAAGCAACAATAACCCACGAAGAAAGAATAAGAGTTAACAAGAGCAATCCCTTCTGTCATTCACTTATCGGAAAACTTTGCGACTTCCTTTTTCCTTCAAGCTCTCTACAGGAGCACTCAAGTTCAACGTGCTTCGTGTACGTGCTCGTTTTCGCGGCACGGTAATACGGGCCACCACCCCAAGGATTCTTGGCAGAAGTTCCGAGTGGTCGTTCCCGAAATAATACACGTTGACGAAACCGAGAGGCCGATTTAGCGCCGGAAGAGTGTCAAACGTTAAACAAGACTCCGGTAAAATATGTCTGTTGCGTGTAAAAGGCTGAGAAGAAAAAAAAACAAAAACATGAAAATATACATTTCCAAGATTTTTGAATGATTATTTAAGATTGTAAAATTGCCATTTTCTTTGTTTGTCTCTCTTTACTACATTATGTCTAGTCTATTTTAATGACTTGTTCTTTTCTTTGACGCGTGATTCACACCGCGGATCGTTTTAATTGGCATAAAAAAAAACTTTATCTTTTTTTTTTTGGGGGGAAAACCACAATATTTTTATAGAACAATTTTTAAACTTTTGTTTACACACTTATTTTCGGACAACAATGACAAATCGTTCTGTCCAGACTCGTCATTGCTATTCCGAGTCTGGCTAATGCACTTTATAAATCTTACTAGAATTCTTGTTATTTCCACTGGAGCTTGTTGTTGTCCAGATACCAAAGATTATTCCAATTAATCGCAATTATAGATTGTTCGTCGAGCATCGATCACGCGTCCAACGAAGACTTAACAAATCGATCTAATAAGCTCGACATGCATATGAAAACACGTGTAGATACGCAATCACATGTAAAAACATTGCATCACGCAAATGGATCTAAAATATTTATATTTCCCGCCAGTTCACGACTATTTCCTGAATTTCTTCTTGTTTTCTTTTTTCTCTCCTATTGGCACACGCGTTCGTCCTTACCAGTAGCGTTCTAGGTATTACTATAAAATACACTGGGCAATCAGCCTACCGGCAATTTACTTTGTACCTGCATCGAAAAAAACTCGCAAGCTGACAGGAAAATGACTTGTGCGTTTTCACGTTTTCACGTTTTCCGATAACGTGTTACCCGGGTAATGCTTGCTTACTTGGTTTGTATATATGTATATATCGGGGACGCTAGCTTACCACCGTATCTCTAAAATCAGCCACCTTTCCAACCGATCACGTACACGTTTAAGTGCACGTTTGTAATATTTATTTACGTGAGTGACGTACGACGAATTTTCAATAGATTCAATATGACAATGTGGTTCCGTGGGAAATTCTTTTTCTTTTTTTTTTTTACGTCAATTTCCTACGCTCTAGACAACATTATACGAGCGTATAGATAACGCGGGATTGACGATGATCGTATATAATTTCTTTTATTCGAGGTCAATCTTGAACCTTGTTTCGAATCGCATTCACCACGCGTATATGTTTTTATTATATGCATATGTTCTGGGAGAATGTTCTGCCAGGCCGACAATGATAATAATAACGCCAGGCTTTGGCAATGGGATTGAGAAAAAGGTGGAAAAGCAGCTGAAACGAAGAAAAAAAAAAAACAAAGTGAGAGACTGGAACGTTGGGTCTTTAACCTGCAGTGCCTTGGGCAAGGTAAGCACTCGCGCGAGAGTAGCAAATTGTAATTAATTATCGCGACCACGAACATCGAGGCGTCTTTGCTTTGCGCGCTCAACCCGCCTCCGTAATATCCCTCGTAACGCCATTTTGCGGCGTTCACGTGCTGTTAAAAAAAAATTCCAGAAAACAAGAACAAGTATCACAAAGCCCTGGAATTAAATGGTCATAATATTAATGACCAAAAAAGTTCATGAAACTCTGTATGTCGGAGTACGTATGTTTTTTTTTTTTTAAGTCAGTCTTGTGCGTTGGGCAAAAATACACTTGTGACGTGAAATTCATTAGTAACGAAAACAAAAAAAAATTATAACGTTTACCAACGCGTCTTACGTGTCATTGTAACTGCATAGGAACCTTCGGGCGAAGGTATCTGACGTCATAGCGCGTTTCTTTAAAAAATGTCAATATGTGGATAGGAAGTGGAGTAGTGCACTGCGGCGGGGAGGGAGAGGGTGACGTCTAACATATCCAATCGAAAGATACTTCCTTTTAAGTGAAAACAAAAAAATGGTTAAGCTGCTAAATCTTGCTATGTTAATTTGTGTACACGGTGAAGTAACTTGCGGGTGAGGTTTGATGAAAAATTAAATTGGATCGGGAAAGCACGACGCGGAGCGTCTCGACGGCAAGCCGCTTCCTTGGTTGAGTAATATAATTTGAGTTAATAGGCAGTTATCAAGGGATTACGACTAGTAAAAGGTGGCTTGGCTCGACGTGAGTTTCATGATTGGCTCTGCTCTTGTCTCTTCTTGACTCTTTCTCTTATTCTCTGAACATTTAAAGAGAAAGATAGTGCTGAATTATAATGAATATATGTATATCCGAAAGATATGTAGGTACAAGTCTTGTGAGACATTAGAGTGTCTGTTAGTTTAGCGGGATCGTTATGCTGATTGAAAATAATTCAACCTGACTTTTATCATATTCATTTGTCATCTGTTAATGACAAACATAAAACAAAATATATAACTTTATATTTGCCATTTTTGTTTTTATACCCTTTCCCTGTGCATTATTCAAATGTCACAACTTACTCAGGTAGTTTTATATACACAGGAATACATGAGTTACGTAGTTTATATACGTATGTACAAATCACGAATGTCGTCTTGGTCCATTCTCTCCTCCTCCGGCTCTTCACGATACTCTCTATAAATATGTACGCTCCTCTCCAACCTGGGCTTAGGTCCACCTGGCTGAGAGCAATCGAACCATTGTGGATGACATTACGAAGAGAAGAAAAATACATTTTCTTGATAATACTGATTGAATAAGTAATACTAATATATGGAAGTACGTACACTTGTCTTTTTAAGGTTCAAACGCTGTTACGTAATGACAATAACCCGGACGACCCGGTGGTCAGATTGATATCCATTGTTGGAAAAGTTTCTTTGAATGGGAACTATCGGTAGTCACTTTTCTTTCTCCTGGATTTTGTCATAAGGACGGTTAGGTAATGAGGGGAAGAAAGATTTTCTTTGGGTAGCAATTACTGCGATTTTCCTTGGATCCTTTTTTGTCCCTTTACCTAAGAGGTTCTGAACTCACACTTACGAGGGGGCCTAGCGTGACAGCTTTATACGTGTCTTCTTTTCCTTCTCTACTACGTCGTCCCGGCTTTCTCACCGGACTAATAACTCCATGCCCGAGATAGACCAGCCATCTTTTCCTAACGAGTTCGGTTAGCCCACTACGTGGCTCGTACGGATTAGTTTTCCCATGGTGGAATTTAATGCTCCGTCAGGACCGCCGCACGAAACCTGACGCCATTACCAAAAACAAGTCGTTAAGCTTCGGTGAGATTGGTATGGGAAAAGCGCGTCGGGGGGCTGTCGATTTAGTTCTGATTTTATACGTCGGATGGCGCGACGATCGTGGACGAAAATTCTTCATTGACTCTGATCGTGACAAAGTGCCATTTTATTTTATTTCCTTGGCGTGACTAATTACGATGCTCTGTGGATATTAATATGCTTATGAAATATTGTACTTTTGAACGGGACTGTATAAGGGCGATGGGTCTTTCTTCTTATCTGCGTGGTGTTTATTTTTGTGAGCTTTTATCTATGTAAATTCGAAATTTCCTGGGATCGATATTTCAGTGTATTTAAGCGCGGTGTGTTTTGGGACCTTTGATTAGATACGTTTAGGAGGTAAGTTTTTATATTGGAAAATGGTCGATGTCGTTATCGGAATTGGCTACCAGTCATCTTTATTATCTCGAAATAGTAGTCCTTTCTGACTACTAACTCTCTGTTTCCAGTAGCTATTCCTTGTATATATTTGTAATACTTGGCTGCAGGAACCTCCTTCTTCTGCTTGGTGGATGGTTGTGTAGGTGGGTCCGCACGTGAAATCTGCTGGTTAGAATCACCATTTTTATGGTTCGCGTAGAGAAGTTCTCGAACGGAAGTCTTTATCGGGTTTCTGGTATCTTTAGTATTATTGAGGGTTCGAATCCGTGGAATTTCAATGGGACGTCGATGCAAGTTTGTCTCGTCGAAAAAAAGCACGAATTCACGTAAAGCACAATATTTAAGATTTCTAAAGTCTTCGCCTAACTTATTTATTTAAAAGAAACGGGATAATTCAAATTTAATTAAAACATATTTCACAGGATATTTTCTACGAGAACTGCTGAAATTCAATAAAAAAATGTATTCAATTCTTTCGATATACTTTCTGTTCATGATACTGAGAAAAAAAAAATGTATTTGCAACTGGATGTTAGCCTTCTGCTCGTTCCAGCTCATATCCGTTTCTCTGTTTTTTTTTTTTTTCCCCCTTTACTTCCTTACATCCTTCCATTCAGCTACCCTCTGTTTGTCAGATTTTTTCACTTGATTATCGACCATTAATATTATCGTTACCTTCTATATTGCATCATTCAAACTGTAACTGCTTCACGTGTACCACCTTGTCGTTTCACATGTAGCCATTCGCCAAGAAACTTTTCGAAACTCTACGGCCTTGTACCGTGCTCCTCCTCTGCGAGCATTTTCGCGATAACTCTAATGGCCATTTTCGACGCGCCAAGTACGCCATTACTGTCAGTCTATTTTACCCTGATATCTCTACCCCGTTGACGACACACCTTGACCCACTGTGTATGGCACGAAGCACATCCGACGCCATTGAATCGTGAAAAACCACTGTATGAACGTCGTCGTGTAACGATGTGCCTCTCGATTGGACTTTATGCAAATATTTGCAAATGCAAAATTCGTAAATTTGTATACCTTTTATAGAATTTGAAATTTAATTTTTGTTTTTAAATTGTCAACTAACATTCTTTTTGTTTGGTGTTTTTGCAGAAGCGGGTTGCCAGATCTGAAGTCAGTTTGACGATAAGAAGAAAGGGAAGATAAATTTTTCAGAAGACTGATATATACCGAAAACCTTGAATAATAATACATTCCATAGTGTACATCTTCGTATGGTGCGTTAAAGGCGGACATTGACGTAACTAACATTATCCTTCGGGACGTTCATAGCCTTCATATTGAAATAAAGTAGTGAGTTATCCACGTGAGGTATCGTTTATAGTCGCGATAGTCTGAAAGCACGTGTCATTGTTGACACGGTTTTAAGCAGTTGGCAGCAGTTGTGGAGTGACACGTTATCAGCTGAGAAGGAACATACTGGACACGGAAGAATGTCACGAAAATGGTTCAAACGTCGCGAGAGCACCTTCAGACCGCCGGATATTCAAAGATAGCAAGAGCCTGCACTTCCTGAAGAGAGATCCAATAAAGTTCGAGGAATTGGCGTTTCGATCAAGGTCAGCGGTTGACCTTACGCCGGAAGACGAGAGAAAAAGCTCCTTCAGGATCAGAAACAAAGTGAAGCTCAGTCTGAGCGATCGAGTGAAGTCGCCGAAAAAAAAGTTGGTCGAGAGGATCAAAAGGAACTCGGAGGAGGACACGGTGAGTCAGGCTGCGACGACGTCAGTGCCATCTGTCGAGAGTCCCGAGAAAGCCGAAAGCTCTCGAGCAGCTGATTCGGCGAAATTAACGCGGAATAATTCGTTCTTGAGGAGACTCGTCAAGTCTTCCAAAGAAAATATAACAGAGTCCTGCGAAAGACTGGTAAGAAATATTCAAAGGAGTCCTCATTTACTTAGAAAAACATTTCTTTACAGTAAAAGCAGCGACAGTCTGGGCAGTTCGCGAAGCGAGGAACGACCAGTCGCGCCACTTCGCCGCAAGCGCTCCAAGAAACGTCCATTAGGAGATCAAGGACTGACCAGAAGTTCGTTAAAGAAGTCCAATCTACTGAAGAAGATCAGTAAAGAACCCGATGGTGCGATCACCGTCGGCAAGGACGTCCTCGACGTTACATTGACCGACAAGTCCATAGACTCTGAAAAGACTCCAGCGACCCAAGTAGCAGGTCTTTCGCCCAGGATCAGTAAGCGTCTTCACCAAGAGGAGGAAGCTTGTCCAAGTTCTCAAAGTGTCTCCGTCGAGGACGTAGACGAGCTGATACGTTCGGAGGATAACTCACGTCTGATACAGGAACGTGCTACTTTGCGCAGAAGGTTGGAAAAGTTCAGTCGATTGGGATTGATCCCTGATGAAATTTCAGTAGGAACTGGTGATTTGAGGAACAAGGCTAGTCCTCGGGACCAGGAAGAGGGTCCTTGGCTATTCGATCGTTTCAGGAACATCGGCAAGCTCAAGTTTTCACCACCGCCTGAGGATCATGTGGTGCAAAGTTCACAGTCACTCATAAGACTTCACGATAACCCCAGGTCAGGCGATAACGTTAGCGAGAACGTGCGGAACGTCTTTTCGACGTTACAGGACGGCAACAGTCGTAGCGATAACAACGACAGAGGCGCAGGCGACGTCGAGGACGGCGAACGCGAGGACGAGGATGACCATGAAGAGTCAGCTGGTCGGCACTTGGTAAAATGCAGACTTGCAACTTTTGCAAATGCCCCGGAACGACGTGGCGGGGAATCGTGCTACCAGATCCCGCAGTCAGTTTCGTCGGTAGAGTTCACTAGGAGCGACGGCACGCTCGTCCGGACCATTGGGAATAAGTATACGCAGTCCGAGGATAACGGAAGTCGTGGAAGCAGTCCCGAAGGTTTAGTCAATATCTTTCGTACAAGAAGAGAACGAAGTGCGTCGAACGACACAATTGACATTAGTTACTTGGATAACACTTTTAATCCTGTGGATCCTAATAGTTCTGGTGAAGTGTTAAGTGCAGCGAATAAGAAGAATACACGCGATAACGAAGAAGATTTGGATGAGATTTTGAAAAGTGACATATATATCTTTCACTCGACGGACAGTGCCAATTCGTCTTCTCAAGGTACAGCCAAATCGACGTGTAACGTGGATGCCGATAAATCCAAAAACAAGCTCGTCCATAAGACTGTTGTTAAGAATTTGAGTTTTCGTAAAAAAAAAGAAAAAGATAACAACATGAAAATACCTATTAAGATGTTTCGCATACGCGAGAAATTGATCTTAGGCCTTAGTGCATTCGCTATACTGTTTACGTTGCTGCTGGTGGTTGATCTTCAAATGGATCTAGGATACAGTGGTCATCACTTGGTACCGAGTCATGGTCGCGTGAGGATCGGCGATGATCCTGCTCAGGATACCGTCTATAATAATTTTAGACGGAAGTTTCTTCAGCGTGTTAACGGCAGCCGCGAGCAATCAAGCGGCGACGCGACTGGCGTCACGCAACCGGACAATTCTGCGACGCTGAAGAAGATTTTGCATACCGAGAAACCGGAAGTGCACGATGACTTTTCCGATCTGGAGGATATCTTGGTGAACGGCCTGGGTGTGTCTGTCGAAGATGGTGTGGTGAGGATTAGTGGCGAAGATCATACGGACAATCCGACACTGGCCGAACTTAATCGAATGAAGCCGAAGTGAGTACATGCAAATATTTATACTCTTACTCAATTGAATTTCCCGCGCATGTTTTGAACTTTCACAAGCTCTCTCGTAATATTCATAAGGCTTTCGTTCGGATATACATAAACTCCCTGGGCTATTAACGTCTGCTGGGTTATCCTGTACCTCGATAAGGTATTCCTCGTCATGGTACCTGAATAAGGGATGAAGTCCTGCTTTTTTCGCGGGATCAACTAATACAGTAGGAACGATATTGCTTTCAGTTACACGCGGGAGACCTTTTAATCTTAACTTATAAGTTTATATCTTAATTCCTACGTATCC
>JARPRG010000325.1:315017-326928 GCA_031001745.1 Hartigia nigra | reverse complement strand
AGCTCTCTATAGACCAACGGAGTCTAGGGTTAATGCATTCAAGGTAGCCGCAGGTTCGTGATTGGTCGAGTGATATGGCATATAGCTATATGTTATATATTTATACGCTACTGTTAGGTACCTGTCCAGTACACGTACGGGTCCACGTGTGTATTTCAGTGGATACAGAATCAGCCCAGCTTGTGTTCACATGGAACCTTGTTTGAGCATAAAGTGCGGTTTCGCTACGTCATATGCCTATCCAGCGGGTACACATATCCTACTGTATGAATATGTATGTTAGACAGTTATATACATGTGGATATAGATATATGCTTGTATATAGGCATATACGCAGTGTGTATGTTGCTTACTTGTCAGGTTGGATCATCGAGAATTGTGTGAAATGTATGCATTGGGTATATGAGGTGACGACTGTGTAGTGGAACAGTTGGTATTATTTGTCACCATCGGTAATTCGGTATGTTGACATATGTGATTTGCAGCCGCACAGCCAGATTATTCGGAAGCTAGTATTATCTTTGGATATGGGGAGAAAAAAAAGTCACTAGATTTGAATGTGGTTAACGTTAGCGTTGATTGTTGGATTTACTTCTTTTTTTTTTTTGGCTTTCTCTCCTAGGGGGTTTAGGGAGGGTTCTTTTTTTGTCGGGGGTCACTAGGGGAATTGATGCATGGAACATTTGAAAAATCATTGATAATGTCGTTCGTTACCGTCGTCCATTGCGGATAGTGACTTTTGGGTGTATATTTGCCTGGTTTCTATTGCGTATTGTTTATTTGTTACCAGTGCGGCGACGTTCGCGCTGTATACTTTTCATTTGTCGCGTTGAGCGATTGCGATTGTCGCGCGTTCGAAGCGCCGCGGCACGGCGACTTGCGGTACTCGATGCGTCGAGAATTTTTTGTACTTTTTACCGTCTTGTACGCTGTATCTGTATTTTTCAAATGGTTTAACAATTTTTTGGCCAAATTTTATATAGGTCAATGTTCTTTTATTTTTTCTTTTTTAATTTCATCGATAACCTACTTTCGAGCTGCCACTTCATTTTTCGTCGGTACCCCCGTTAGAGTGACTGGTCCATTGAATTTTAAAGATAGCCATCTACGAAGTCGGAAGGTGGTCACTCTTTGGTCAAATATTTGAGGCGTCCTTTTTGTTCGGCGTCGAGAGCGCCGTGTTGACTCGCAACCGGGTCTCAAAAGAACTACAGTCTTTAACAGTGGATGGAATGGTGGATGGGTGGCGGAGGGCAGGGGGGGGGGTTGCACTTGCAATTCTCTGCAATGACGGCAATAGACTGGGCTAGGGTGAGATTTACAGAAAGAGAGAGAGAGAGAGAGAGGAGGGAGCGGGAGGGGTGAAACACGAAAAAAAAAATCGGGTCTCCAGACACGCGCGGACGAGGAAAAATTTTTCTTAAGAAACTCCTAAAGCGAGTTTCGAGAATACTTTTTTTTTTAGTAAAAAGAAAAATAATAATATTGACGCGTACCCCGTGGACAGAGTTAGCGCGAATAATGGCGATATTTGAGAAATTGCAATTTCGCGAGTTAACTCGACGGTGACGCTTGGCGTCGAATCGTCCGGTCGATGCGTTTAGTAGCCTATCAAGATCGAAGGCGTCGCAATTTCCATTCGACGAGTCAGGCTTAACAGAGCGCAGTGAAAATTGCACGAGAGGAACGAAGAGCGAGAAAATGTGTCGTTAAGTTGAGATGAAGTAAAAGGTATAGAGGAAAAAAAAAAAAGAAGTGGACAAAACTTGATCAGATATCGTTGCTGGTTTAAGTCTGCCCACTTTGTGCCAACTAGAGCGCAGGCGCGCGGCGTGTCGCACGCGTTCTGTCACGCAGTGATGCCTTTTCAGTATGCGAAAGGTATTCTAATTTATGAATTGCTTTCCTTAAGGTGATTTTCCATCGACGCGATAACAGGAGGGATCGTGTTTACTTCGCGATAAATTTTTTTTTTTTTTTGCATAACACGATACTTAAAAAATATTTGTTGGTATTTTTGAATTAAAAAAAAAAAAATTGTCAAAATTATCTATTCGTTCGCGATCAATGACAATATCGAACGAATAAAGTATCCGTAGGATCTTGTATAACATCCTCGTGTACCCTATAGCCACGGAACGATTAATCCGCCGGGGATTCAATGCGGTGCTCGCTGGAATTAATTAAAACAAGCGTTTCTTCCGCGACCGACGGCCTCGACTTCGGCAAATGGGTTCTTGATTAAACTAAAGGCGGGCTTTCAACGCGCAAAAATTTCACGAACGTAGTTTGTGCTACGGTTTAATGACTTTTGAAAATTTCGCAAAAAAAAAAAAAAAATTAAGTACCACCGAACACTCTACAACGGTATACCCGATAACAACGAACGTTGTTGCGAGAAGCGTCGCGACGCCCACTGTCCGAGACTGGACGAACCGCGTAATTAATTTCCCGAACGATTCGCCAAGTTATACGCTATTAACGACGCAAGTAAAACCAGATTGAAATTTCGTATCCACAGGGCCGACGAATTAATCCCGAATAAATTCGACGGACAGAGAACGCCTGTTCAATTACGTCATCATTGTCTTTTTCCCTTTTTTTTTTGGATACGAGCCTCTCTCTCTCTCTCTCTCTCACAAGTAACTTTGTATCTGAAGGATTTCATCGGCTTATACGTGTAGCCGTACTCTCGTATACGTCACAAGGAAAGCTCGTGCGGCTTGGCCATTCGCATTGTAAAACCAACCCATGGGAAATTGACTTGGCGTTCCAGGACGTAGGCCAGAGCAGAGCCCAGGCCTTGGTCCTTCTCCGCAGTAGATTCTTCCGTCAGGCAAATCGTAGCTGCTTCGATCGTCAGTAACGATTTAAGCGAGTGCAGAGACGCGAAACCGACTATTATGATCGAGTGCGTCACGTAATCATGCATCACGGTTACTCGACGACCCTCGCTGTCATTAGTGAAAGTGCCGTTCGTGGTACGGTAATTTTCAGTGTCCAGTTAAAACTGCATGGCGTTCAATCTGTACGTAAAATTACTCTCTCCACTTTTACACCGCAGCAAAAATCAGAGTCGCGATGTATCGCTCGGCGATGACGTCACGACGACCCTGTAAATTAATAAAAAAATACCACTTGTATACCCATCCACTCGATAAAAAGCATCACGCGGAGTATCATCTCAATTGCAGTTCGATCAAAAATATGTCAAACGTATACAAAAAAAAAATACTCCCCCACACCGCATCCCTTATCGTCCGTGACAATACCAGAAGAAATGAAAAAAAAAAAAAAAAATAGCCCAAGAAGGATCGGCAGCGATGAAGATCATTTGTCAGCGATCGTTCTTAGATTTCGTGAGAATTGAGCGGATTCGTCGCGACGCCTGATGACGGTGCACATAACGGCGGGAGGGGGCAGGTCTAGTTGAAAGGAGAGGACGACTAAAAAGGGGGAAAAAAAAAAATCGTGACCCACCGTCCCTGATCTGTTTGCAAAGAACCGCGGTTCGCTGGCCATTTTATTTTTTCGCCCTCGGCTGTCCTCCCCTTGCCCTCTCGTTCCCTCACCTACCGCGCTCGTCCCATTCCCCTCGAAATTCACCGATATATAATTAACCGACATTAGCCCACAGTGCGCTAGTTCGACTGTCAAAATGTGATGAACGACCGATCCATATTCATCAAGGCGAGTTCACAGTGCTGAAATCTCGTAGTCTCGCCCGGTCCTCCCCCTCGTCACTCCGACCATCGGTATCCCAACGATGATCGGCCATCTCGATCCGGACGCGAAAACGTCGAAATAAATCACGAAACAATGGTATCACGTTGATACGAGCGTCGCGACGTTGCAGCGGCGGTTTTCGGTATTGTTGAAATTCCAATTTTGACAGGGTGCGGTTATCGACGCCCTCCCACCCACCGACGCATCTGTCAGGAGGTAATGGGTGGGTGAGGGGTGGCGGTGCATTAACGGCCTAGAAAGTGTTTTTTTTTTTCCACCTCGGCGTCTCCTTAGAGCTGATTTTTTTGTTTACTTCGCCTCATTGTACGGGACCTTCCTTACCGACGGTTCAAAGTGTCGCGTCATGCATAATGCACGCCGTGCACTTTCCCCGCGTGACCCGGGCACAGAGGTTAGGCGTGGTGCTAAGGGAACGAAGCGTCGTGATGCAGACTTGAGAATGTCAATAAGGGGAATCCCCGCTCTGCGTTATACTTTATTCGGAACCGATTCAATTCCTTCTCTCGCTATACGTCGTTTACGTGAAATTCTTGAGGATCCTGCTGCGACTTTTGAATTTTTGCCGCTTGAACGTACTGGCCTCTAAGGCTGTAGCTAAATTTGCGTATATGCACGTGCCTATGGTCGATTCGATCTCAGCATGTCTTTACAGGGATCCAACTTGACGTAGCGAAAGACGGTCGTCTGTCTCTTCATCGATTTAACATGTGTACGCGTGTAATTGAATATTTCTATGAATATAAGAAGGCACACGGTCTTTGATTATTGACGAAACGTTCTTTCGGATGAATATTTAATTTCATAATTCTTAATGTCACTTTAATGATATTGAAAATGTCGTGAGATCATTCGAATTCTACGTGAATTGACTTTTTTACATGAGAATTTTTGCAACTGGTGTATTTTTTTTTTTTTTCTTTGACATAGAATTATCATATTTTAAGATTATGTCGACGGCCTAGGAGAATCTTGATGAAAAATTATTCAAAATTTTCTTGCAGTCCCGTGTATATTGCACTGCGAATAATCTGTAATAATAATAATAATAATAATGACGCGGTTTAACGAGATAAATCTAATCGAGAATTTCTCAAGAGCTTTGTATCCTTTGTTCTGATTGATAATCGAATTGGCAGTGGCTCGAGATCGTTTTCTATGAAGAATCAATTACTCGCACCTTATCGGAGAGTCACGCTGATCGAAGTACAATTATTACTTCGTATTATCTATGTACCTCACGAGGTACAGGGCATTGTTATAATTGAACAATAATTTTACTTAGTAAAAATGTATATCTTATCTAAATCTCATTAAACGATACGCGAAGCCAAGCACTGGTTTACGTTATGCTTGATATAACTAGGTTATCGATATCAAATAACAAATAGAAATTAAATTAGGTTGAAACGATAATAAAGTTTGATCGATTAATTATTATTCAGTTTTGTAATGCATCTTTTATATACACAGATATTCTTTACAATTAAACAATTTTTTACGCATAACGCATTAATAAAGTGTTAACCAAGAAGAGGAAGGACGAATGACGAAGTTGGGGTAGGTAAAATGTATTGGCGCAGAACTTTGAAAATGGCCTACGGGGTCGTTCGAAAGGGGATGAACTATATGGCTGCCGGTTTACCGGAGTCCATGAATAGGAAATGAACGGTTGGCAGTAGCAGTCTTCATTTTGCGACGAGACTTCGCACACTTCTTATATTGCCTTCGTCGCTTCTTCTTTCTTCTTTTCTTTGCGTACTTGGGCACTTTGTCTTCTTTTTTTTTTCCTGGAATCCCCTTCTTCTTCGGCTCGCCACGAACGCAAGGCCTGATGGGATAACTCCCTTTAAAAAATTCAACGCGTCGCATGTTTTAGCACGACGAAACGGATTTTCCAGGCGATTTTCATGACGCGACGTTACTTGAGCGTTATCTGGACTGAAATTGTCGCCGTAATATCCTGGCAGCAACTTCTTGTGTAGTACGGAAAAAAACTCGAAGACTCCGGGTCTCTTTAGAAGTGTCGTCAGGTGTTGGGGATTGGTACGAGTGATTAGGACTATGATGGCGCCACTATAGTGGCGCTTAGAATGGTAGTTTTTGCTATTAGCAAGAAGAAACGATTTTATACGAATATCTGCTGGATAAGATTTCGCTCTAATTTTCCGGCGGGTAATTAGCCCGTATATATATATATATACATACACATACAGGCTCTTTCAGAAAACCATCGCAAGGAATGTTCCGTAACGAGTCGCCAACTTTACGCTAACTAGTGTCCTTTGAATGGTGTGGCTCCCTTAAGGCGTCGGTTGGCTCCTTCAACAGACGAGCAGTATTTCGCCCGGCGCTCCCATGAGGCAAACGACGCCTACCGTCGTATTCGGGGTAAGAGCGTTCTCGTAGTTTCCGACGGAAATTACATCGTCCGCATTAAGATACGAGAATCGTCTGTAGATTGTTTAACTTCAAAGTCTGTAGGTTCTACCATGCTCTTTTAAAATTATTCCTATACTGACCATGGATTACGCGTAGCAATTGTGTTTTCCAGTCTATGTACTTTTCATCCTCCATGGACGTATACAATGTATAGAGTATTAAACTGCCAAGGGTTTCGTGTCTTTTCTTATTACTTTTTTCTCTGCCGCTCGCATTAAGAGAACTCGCCTATTGTCCGATGCCTCTGGGCACGCTCGATTTATCGTAGGAAAATTACTGGAAGCGCGACCACCACGTGATTGTTATTTTGTCGAGGTTAATCAAGATGGCGGACCACGCGACAATGGACGATCGGCCAACAATGACGCTGCCGTCCCGTCGTTAATTAGATTTTCGTCGGCGGGGAGGAACGCGAAAGCCTTGCCAGCCCCGGTTCGGAGTTCGTGATGGCGCGGTTCGTATTACGCGGGAACGGAAACGGAGGCCATGACAATGGCGGCTGGAAACATGGTTCGAACGGGAAAATTTGGACGGTAATTTTCTCACCAAATTCTCCATGCTTCCGAGAAAGTTTTCGAACATTTATCTACTCGTCGTTCTATAGTACATTTTACGGCTTACCGTCCTACTCGATGTGACGATGTGGTACCATTGTCTTTTATGCGCCATATTGCTCTGCCGATAACGACGCCACCTTCCTCGTGGCATAACAAGGAACTAATATTTTCACTTTACTTTCTTATTTCATAACGAATTTATATCACGTTATTGATTCACAGAATGTCTTCTAAGCATCTAAAGTATCTTTAAATCGGTAGAATTTGTCTTATCAACACAAAACCTAACCTCAAAGTCTACGATCATCTTTCACTTTCTACAGTATGATGGTATACGTGAATCGTAACGATATGACGAGCGTAACGCGATACTCACGCACTACGGTAGCAGTTTCCTGTCGAGCCGGAAATTAATGAAATTAACTAAAGTAACACAATGCTAGTGCAGACTTTTTCTTGGAAAAGGTCCAAAGGTAAATCAAATATCCCGACAGCTGATATATACATATATACAATTCTCGTGTATAAGTTTTTATGACAAATATATCGAGTCTAACCGAGTATCCTTGTTCTCATCCAATAACGTTAAACTACACGCGCCTTTAATTTACTCCAAAATTTCCCTTCACCCCAGCCTCACCTCCCCATCTACCCTATATATTCTTTACAAACTTTACTGCGCGTGACACTCGATATGAGTCTCGACGCTTTAGAAAAAAAGACCGACTTAATCCCCGTCGCAACTATAGACACGCTACTTCTGACTACTTGACTATCCTTTTAATATTCGCCTTTACAAATATACGGATAAATACGCTTCCTACAGAAGAAAGTATTTCTTCATGCTCGATACTTACAGATTCGTTTTATAATTATCAATGCTTATCGGACTCATCAGTTGTATCTATATCTGACACTGTAAAAAGTACAAATAATATATATATATATATATTTTTTTTTGGAAAATCTCATTAAGCCTTCGCAATCAATTATTCTAATTGACTTCTGACACGTTTCCATGAATCTTCCTCGAGAGCATAAGCATAACCACTCTCGGTGCCAGGTCCTGGGGCAATTCCTTTCGAGTAGTAAATTAATTCCAGACGCACGTATACCCACAAGGAACTCAATCTAAGCGGGTAGATTCGGTTTGCAGTTTGCACGCTTCCGCGAGCCCGTAAGGACACCGTGAAAATCTTCCTCGTGGGGATACGACGAAGGCAGCAGTTGACGTTATAGGTTAGGATCACGAAACGAGCGGACGGGTTTTGTGGCGAGGATGACGAGGTCCTAGGCTAATCAGACAATTCCCTAATCAGGCCAACTTCATTTGCCGTAGTTCCTTGGCTCACTTGAGATATCTTACCTTAATATACCTTGCGACTGGCAAACCACTCGACTACGTTGAATCCTCTGCTTTATTTTACTCCCTTATATTACCCAGGATCCGTGTCGTTCTTTCCGTCTACTCGACCGACCAGCCAACCGTCTTTCGAGAAATTGTAAGGAGTCGACGGACGGGTACGGTGCGGCAAGCGTCTGGGACGACGCCGGGCTTCTTGTTGGTTGTATAAAATGAGGGGTGGAAAGGTGGGTAGTGGCCCGTAATAAAATGCAGATAGAGAAATTGAGGCGACGTCCGGAAAGAGTAAATTTGAAAGAAAGGATTCTCTACCGTGCTGATGCTCTCTCTCTCTCTCTCTCTTTTTTCTCTCTCTTTCTCTCTCGTATACTGGGACGATGTAACCTCTACTTCATTTTCATTGCATCTCCTTTTTTTTCCGCTTTTTTCATCCCCTTCCATTTTTTTTTTCTCCTTATACGTTCGGTAATGTCCGAATGTAAAAAGGCGCTATCTTCGCGCTCGAGGTTCCTTCGTCCAGATAAGGACTTTCTCAGAGTCTTTCTTTTCGTTTCATTTCTTAAGGAAAGAGAGAGAGATGCTGCAATGGACCATTTTTAAAAATAAATTTTTTTTCATTGTAGTTCAGGTGAATCAGCCAGTTCTTCGTTTCTTCCTGCGTAGATTATTATATTACTAGTGGGTGATGCTGCGAGAAGTGGTATATCTTTTTCTTCTTGTTTTCTTCGTTCATCAGATATTCTTCGAGTCTTTTGCCTCTCGAAGGAACTGCCGGTGCTTTGGCTAGTGTTGACGTTGAGAATTTCTTCGAAGATAACTTACGCGGTATCGATAATTACGTGCGTAGCATCCTCCGTCGGGAATGTCTCTGTGACTTTTGTAATTATCATAATGATTTATTTAGTAGGCTGTTTGGACTTTTAGAGAAAAACACGTGATCGGGATATCGACGAAAACGGAAATGGTGCAGGGGTCGCTGTAGCGTAAGGATATTTCTGGAGATGGTACTGCAGGTGTGTTAAGATTTCATAGAGAGAGACAGAGAGAGAGAGAGAGAGAGAGAGAGTATTATACCATGGTATACGGTCTGAGTGGATGCCGGATGAATTTTAATAAAAGCAGCCATTTTTGAAGCGCTCAGTGACATCCGGTGACTCGTCGTGAATTACCCAATTTAAATTGCCACAAAGCCGCCCCTGATTTGCACCCTTGCCGACAGCATTAGCTATTAATTCCCATCTAACTCGCACGTCACGTTTCTCTCAACGAGGAATACGTCGATAATCATTATTATTAGTCAGAAACACGATTATCTTCATAACGATAATTTATCGCTCTGTTCATTTTTATTCCACTAGACTTTTTTCTTTTACGTGTTACCGGTGCCCCCGTAAAATAGCTATCAAAGTTTAAATGTAAATCGGACTTCAAAGAGTCTGAAAATAAAAATTTTTTCTTCTAAAAAAAAGAAGAGAAAACTGAAATTTTTAAATAATAATTTGAATTCGATAAAGACCTTCGAAGGGATGCTGCTGATCTTTCGTCGATTCGTAACATATATTTGTACGAATATTTCATATAAGAGAGATTTCACGGAAGACCCCTCTCGTATGTCAAACCTGTCCAATTGTCCTGGACCAAGATTCTTCTTTGGAATCTGTATTTGTAAATCTCACTTATCTCTCTTCCGTATATACATACGAAGGATCGGAAGAAGGAAAGACGAAGGATCCCCAACATATTTTATCACGACCTAGTATACAGTTATCCACGTGTATCTGTGTATCGATAAAGGATCATTTGCAAGCAAGAAAGATTCGGCACTGGTTTAGGTCTTTCGCGTGGATGAGAAGAAAGCGAAGATGTCGCAGAGAAGTCAAACGAAGACACGAAAGTCAACATAGTAGCCACGTAGGTTGTGGACCGCCTTAAAAGTTCATTTCAGATTCTGCAACTTTTGTCGACGATCCTATCGACAATTTCATCGTCTCCTTAAGGATAATCCTCGACGGCTTCCTTTAAAATCCTGCGACTCCGTCAATCCCCCTTACATAAAGCCAGAATGAGAAAGTAGACGTAAGTCAGGAAAGAATAAAGGAAGTAGATGCTTACAAAAAAATTTTTTGCAAACGCAACACCTTTTCCCATTTATTCAAGTTGGCCAAATAGGCCTATAAAAAAATATACAAGAACAACCCTGCACTTGGTATGCAAAATATTTAAGTATCCGATCTAACGTATCTTGTTATCTCGAATAGCTAAACACACGGTATATCGTATTAAAAGCCTGGAACATAGGGGTGTGTATAAGGGATGTAGAAAACAGACGAGAGAAGTAGAGTTAGAAGAGTGGGTTAGTGTGAAGCAAGCAATATTTCATTAGGATGTGACACCCTTATACCATATAGGTATATAGACTCAAGTGTCCTTGCCGTCTGGCACGGCGTAAGGGTGGTTCCTTCCTCTTCGGATAATTCGCAAAGATTTAGTGTCGACCCGTGAAGCGGTTAGTATGCAGCCCATACGGTGAGATCGCGTGTCTCCATCTTCCATCCCCTCCCCAGCCATTGAAGATGAGATGAGGAAAGAGGGGTGGATGTGGCGGCCACGAAGAAGAACTGAATAGTGGAATAGAGGTGTATACGTATGGGGTTGAAATGGGGTTTGGCCATGGTCGAAAAGAAGTGAGAAATTTTCTACGGGGGTAGTTTGCCACGCGGAAAATATACCCCACGTGAAAGATCCACGTGTCGTGAGGTAGACGCCTATGTATAGGAATAAGGGTGATCCTGACGCATGATCCTGCACGTAACAACCCTTCTTACTATCCCCCCCACCCCTGCTCTTCAACCTCATCCTCAACGTGCCAGATGACGAAGAGATAGCATCGCCAACCCACCTCTTATTCATCCACGACCACCTTGGGGAACCCCAGCTGGAAACCCTATCAGCGTCCCTACTTAACATCCTTCTCTCTTCGGCGCGGATATAAAACGTGGGACCAGCGTCAGGGAGCCATTCCATGCATTTTAAAAGGTGCTTTCACACGATGCGAATTATATCGTTGAGTAGTTTGTACCGGTGCGTAGATACTTGGATACAGGTCTAGTTCGCGGGGATGATCTTTGTGACGTAATGGTATAAGTTAATTTTTTGTTTGTTTGAAAATAAAAAGATAAACGAACGAGGATATTATAGGCTTGAGAATTACCTTGTTATTGGTGTTTGTTTGTTATTATTGTTTTAATTTTTTTTTTTTCATTCTTATCGTTTTTTTTTTGTTTTTTTTTTCCTGAACTCAACTTCCGGTTTGCATGATTTACATTGGCCGGGTCACTTAATCCTGTGTTATCTTGATCCCGCTTTTACCATCCCACGGAGACCTTACCGACCTTCTCCCTCGTGTAGGACTCACGAACCGGTTAACCTTGGCTTTGTTTTCGCGAAGAGTCGCGACACCAGGACGATACGCTATGCATTTTGAGAGGATCGTAACGAGCTGACATGTAGATCCCGTAGGAGTAATTTCGTAGCGAAGCTGCGTCGGGAATTCATTTTGTCTTTTCGCGAGAACGAAAGAGAGAGAGAGAGAAAGAAAGAGTCATAGAAAAAAAATAACCTCTTTTTTTTTTTACAGGAGGAACAGCACCGTCCTTGAGAGGTTTCACTTGCAGATATCGAGGACCGAGCTCTATTCTCAGGATTCGATCTACGTCGATAAAGTCCTTCAGGAAATGGCGACCAAGCCGATAGTTCACGTCGGTAAGTTCACTGCAACAAATACTGTAATATATATATATATATA
>JARPRG010000325.1:253208-294665 GCA_031001745.1 Hartigia nigra | reverse complement strand
CTCCGGAAGGTGAAAAATGCAAAATTTTTCCAAACCACTGCGAAAATTCATGGGCTTTTTTGAAAGTGGTCCAATCCACTTTGAACTCTTTAGGCATCTTCTTTGGATCTTTCTAAGCTTTCTACTTACAAACTTTTTTTACCTTTCTTTATGGAAAACATGACGGAAATTACGAGTTCCATTTTATCTATTTTTCAGTATGTGCACTTGTTTTCTCGTACGATGATCGGTTTGAATATCGCTGGTTCTTTTGCCAAATGCAGAACTTAACTACGTGCACAGCATGATTGATGTCGGAAATGATATTTTTGTTCTATGGTTTATGCAATCGGATCTGTAAAGTTACCCGTTGGTGGTGGTAGGCGCTTCCATTATAGGAAATAGATCAGAAAAGTACGATTATAGAGAAAAGAAAAACTTTTATTAAAATTGTTGAACAGTGATAGTTCACATAGTGTTAAATAAATTATGCGTAGTCAAGTGTAATTTACTCTATAGGGGCTGGAGATATTAATACGACGTTTTATGAGAATCGCATTTCCGATTTTGTTTCTTTATTTTCTTTATTGTGCTGAGCACTGAAGTCCCGTAAACACTAAACAGCTGATTCTCCTACTTCCTTGTAGCTCATTTATTTTAAACCACGAACCGCGCGCCTTAGAGCACATACGCCACTAGTGGCGCGGGCTGGTACTACCTATGGCGATATCGTAGTCAACAATACGTGAATTTTATCCAATCGCAGTATCTTCTTTCTTTTAGATCCAAAATCCAATTTGCTGAAAATACATTTTTGACAAACATCAGTAATTTTTACAAATTACAAAGTAAAGCCATTGCTAGCAATCCATTTGCTTAACCCCATAAATTATTTCATGAATAGATTTTCAAAAGACGCGCATGCGCACTTCAATTAAAATAGTGACACTTCAGTTCTGTTGGCAGCTGAACTTTTAATTTTCAATCGAAATTTAACCGGCGAGAAAATGGCGCCTCAAGAACCAACACCGTTCGATCTTGCGTATAAGGGCAATACAACTATCGTTAAGATCCTACTTAACGAGAATCCGAAACTTAAGACAGAGACTGATAGCGTGAGTAAATTTTTTGTCAAAGTTTGTAAAGCATTTCTGAACCTACGTTTGTTGCTTTATCCTAGAATGGACGAATGTTGATACACTGGGCTGCATTGGGAGGACACGATGATCTCGTTACGCATTTACTATCCTTAGGCGTCCCTGTGGATCCTGTCGATGACGTGAGTATTGAAATGTCACGTAATTTGTCATTAAAAGTTCAAGACAATACAAGTACCAGTGACACTGCGAGAAGAACGCTGTCGGCCATATTGGTGCATGCGCACTCTTATTGGCGCATCGTTCCAAGACGCAGCATTATAAATTTAAATACAAAAACGGCATATTTTATTTTTTCTTTATTTTTATGACAGACGAATATGACACCGTTAATCTTGGCAGCGTCAGCCGGTCGCGAGAAGGTTGTCAATATTCTGCTGAAGCAAGGAGCTAATACCGATGCAAAAACAATAGACGGACATTCCGCTCTGCAGTATGCAGCATCAAAAAATTGGAAGACTATTTGTGCAGCCTTACTTGAAAAGGAAGCAAATATAAATATCTGTGACAAAAGAGGCGCTACGCCACTGCACAGATCCGCATCCAAGGGTAACACAGCAATCGTCAAGCTTCTCCTGGAATATGGAAAAATCTTGAAAATAGGTGATCATTCGAAAAAAAATTGACGAACTCAGCTTTGTTGAAAATTATTACATACCTTTTTTTTTTCTTTAATTTAGACGCTACCGATGCATATGGAAATTCGGCGTTGCATCTGGCCTGTGAGGAGGATCGGGAAGAGGAAGCTAAGCTCCTGGTGAGCCATGGGGCAGATGTGACCATAACAAACAGAGAACGCAAGACTCCTTTGGATTTAGCGAATCCAGCTCTGTTGCGACAGCTGAAGGAGATCAAAGCCAGGAACGAGTCGATCTAAGGTGGCCAGTAATCCGTGATCTTGATCTACTTTTCATCGTTTATTGTATTTCTTATATACTTAAAATGCAATCAACCTTTTGTGTTCAATCCATATAAAATGTATCAAAACCATCTCTCTACATCTTGTCGGTTCTCCATTAAATTTCCAGTCTTGTCAGACCTCATGCTAATTCATCTTTATCTTCCTGGCTAATAAATTTTCATTCTTTTTCAGAAATTCCTATTTAATCTAAACGCATTATGTATTCGCACGAGGACACGACGAAGATTCGACAGACGACACCGACTCGCACACATATTATATACATAATGCATAGTTTTTATTTTTCATTCTATACTTTTTTTTTCTTTGTTTCTTTCACTTTCTTTCACAAACGATAAGGAAAATCTAACAGACTAAGAACAATTGACTCAGTGTTCGATGATCCTTGCTCCCAACCAGACTCTCTTCTTCAAATTCTTCACAATTCGCAAATATCCGCCATTTGTTATTTATGAAAAACATATAGCCTAAGGTATCTCTAAGAAGCTGCATTTTCTTTAAGATTCTTAATTGTTTACATTTTTATTATTGTTTTCTCGCTGCTCTCTGTCTCCTCGCTACTTTCCCTTCTTCGCTCATTCGTTTAGCGTCTCTTCGTTTATAAGCGTTGCAAATCTTTATCGTTATAACGCGTACACGCTAATCGCTCTGCGAATAAAGAAAACAAAAAAAAAAACTATACCAGCCGAGGAAACGAGCGCGCATACGCACTACGTGCCATTGTTGATAAATGCCTTTGAATACAAAGAATTTTTATAAAATGCCTATATAAAAATGCGCGTATAATATTCCGTCGCTTCAGTCGCCATTAAGCGCTTCGTATTTTTTTTTTTTTTCATTTATCTCTTTCGCTTTTATTCTCTATCCCTCGATATCAATTAAGTTTTTCTTTCTTCACGATTTATTCCCATAACACGTATCGCGTTGAAGCATCTGCGTTTCATTTTAAAAGATCGTTTCTTCGAGCGAAGTCCAAAAAAAAAGCACGCTTCGCGCGAGGAAAGAAATCAAAAGGCACGAAAGAAAAAGGAAAAAATTGAAACGAAAAAAAAAAAAGAAAGAAAGTATCTCCTTAAGTAATTTTATTGATCTTGTGTCGTCGAATGACGCTCGAAGATATTTAATGAAGAATTTAGATTAAACAGACCGAAAGTGGGGATATAAAGGAAAATAAAATTTAGGTACTACTTTTCAGTTAAATATATACATATATATATGTATGTATATATATTATATAATGCCAAAAAATATATATATATATAAATGCATGTGCCAGCTAAACTATGTAAAAAGGTTCTTCTCGAGAGACAAAAAATCCCGGGGATAAAGAATTGGATACGGAGGGAGGGGAATAACCGAATGATACGACGATGACGATGATTATTTAAGAACAAGCCGTAATTAGGCGCGCATACCGTGTCAAGAACAAAAAGAAAATGTATTCTCATGGAAAAACCTTTTAAAATGAAACTCTAAAGTTTTGCAGAAAATATTAACGCCGTGTTAAGCGCGTTGCCATAGAATTTTTGAAAGATTCTCCGTGACATAGCTTGCCATATTATTAGTTAATTATACCAAAATAATTACTATAATAATATATGGACTGGAGGATGGGGTTAAGGACGTCAATGACGATGATCATAATAATAAGAATAAAATAAAATAAAATAATATAATAATAATAATAAACATTAATGTCTTAATTCTATCTAAGTGTGTTATTCATTTGTTATGTCGATTATGCAGCGAATCGCCCTCTTCATTTCTTTTTTTTTTTCTTCAAAAAATTTTCTTTTCTCCATTAGCCGTCGAGACTTTCGTAATATTCTAAATTTTTCGGCGATCTTGAGTATCGTGTGTTTCGTTCAATTCATGCGCTTTCATTTATTTTCCAGTATCCGTTTCCGCGTGTTGCACGTTTCCGATACTCTCAGGCCCCTCGCATGCAAAATATGTTATTTTGAATAATCGTATCCCCGTATATTCCCATTCCGTCGTATTTCGCTCAATGATAATGAAACCGCTCGGCGGTCCCAGAGTTAGTAAGCCGAAGATTTAAAGTTATGTACACATTGTAAACACATAGTTTTTTTTTTTAATTCTTTTGTTACCCATTCGTTATCTTTTTTTGATGGCATCTCTTTTTTTTTAACTGTGAGGAGATAATCAGCGGTAAAATGATACTCCTATACGATACAGGAAGAGAAGGAAGAACATGTAAGAGGAAGAAGAAGAAGAAGAAACAAGAGAAGGAACTGCGCTTTGGATATAAAAATTAAGATTAGGATTGGATTTAGGTCGAGGTGGAAAGGTCGATTGATAAGAAATGAAAAGAAAAGAGAAAAAGAGAAAAGAAAGAAATTGTTTCCTATCGCCTATCACCTGGTATACGCACACGCGGTTTCCGTCACGTCTCCACGTGTGACGCCATTAATTATTTCCGTGGTTTTAACGATCGCATCTACCGCGTCGGCACAATACGATCTGGTTTTACCGAAGCGGCCCGGAGTCATTGGATGATCCGTATGCGTTTCCTTCCTATATTCTAAACGGTGAAGAAACACGCTCTTCATATCCACGCCATGGCTTTTTCCTTTATCAGACTGTGATCGCCTATTATGCGTTGCACGTTTGCTGGTACGTATGTCGTTCTCTTCGAAGACGTTCAGTTGGCGGTCTCCTCGCCGTCGATACTCTCATCCTGGGTGGTCGAGTCATCGCCAGAACCACCAGTCTGTACCGAGCCCCGTTTTGACAATCTCGTCGAGGTTAGACTGATACCTGGTGCTCCACGTCTAGAAAAGATTCGTCGACTTTTAGTGTGCTAATTATAATTGAGGTTAGGGCTATAGTTACAATTGGATGAAGTTCTTGAGGTTGGATCATGACGGGATGAACTTACGTGTAGTAAGGCTGAAGAGTTGGGATTTTTGGGTTCAGGATGGATATTCATTTGGTTTCCTAAGATAACTAGGTTACGGTTAAGACTTTTCGTAGGGAGGATTGTTTCTATGATTTTACCTAAGCTTGCTCTTCAGGTTGGCCACTTCTCGTGTCAGAGCTTCCTGGGATTCCATCATATCTTCCATTTCTCTCTGTGCTTTTCTCTTCTGTGATTTTTCCCGACCGATTTCTTCTTCGGCTTCGTCCAGTTGTCTCTTCAGTGTCTTCAATCGGGCGTTTACTTTCTCCACTTGCTCCTTGTACTGATCTGCGTTTCTCCTCTCGTCCTCGAGTTGAAGACCCATTTCCTTAAGTTTCTTGTCCAACTTTCGGTTGATCTTTTGCTGTGCGAAGCGTTCCTTAGCCTCGGCTTCGAGTTGCTCGTCGAGGTTGTTGATTTTCGATTCCAATGCTTGGATCGTTGCCTTCGTCTTGGTGCGCTGAGCTGTTTCGAGTTCTGCTAACTTCGCCTTGAGTTCTTTGTTTTGTCTCTCCAGAAGAACCCTCTGGGACTCTAGCTTTTGTGTGGTGGAACGCTCTGTGGCCAGGTCGGAGGTGAATTGTTCGAGTATCAGCTGACCCTTTCTCGCCTTGTCCATAAGGATCTCGCCGCTCGACTGTTCTTCTTCGAGCTCTTCTTCGAGAGTCGTGATCCTAGCTTCCAGACGTCGCTTCTCATCCAACAAAAGAGTGTTCTTGTTGGCGTTGTTATGCATCTCTTCCTGGAGTTCATCGCGTTCACTCTCAGCAGCACGACGGGCACGTTCACTACTGGCCAAATCTTCAGTAAGCTGCGTCAGTTCAGCTTCAAGACTCTTCACTTTACGTTCAGTTTCCTTTGCACCAGCTGCAAGCTCATCCCTGGCGGCTCTGGCCTCCTCAGTTTCCCTAGTGGAATCTTTGAGTTGAACCTGAAGTTTCTTCAACTGTTTAAGAGCATCTTCCTTGACCTTATTGTGCATTTCCAATTGTTGCTCCATGTCCTTGTGGTCGGCTTCCATTTTCTTACGCTGGGCAATAGCAGCTGCACGCTGTTTCCTCTCGTCCTCGAGCTCAGCCTCCAGGTCGCGCAATTGTTTGACCAATCCTCGACGTTTCTCTTCCGCCTGTTCTTCCTTTGCTTGAAGGTCTCGTTCGAACTGCGCCCTAAGAGCTTGCATGTTTACTTCCAGTCTCAGTTTTGCGTCCTCTGTGAACTGAAGCTCATCTTCAAGTTCCTCAACCTGTGAACGCTGTTCGGCAAGTTGTGATTCCAGCGCGCGTTTAGCCTTTTCCAATTCATGCACGTTCTTGTCTGCGGTACCCTGGTTATTTACAAGCTCGTCGAGTTCAGCCTGAAGTCCTCTACGACCTCGTTCTAGCTCCTCGACCTTGTCGTTCAATTCGTCCAACTCCCTGGTTAAAGATAAAACTCTAGTTTCCTTCTCACGTGCTTCACGTTCTGCAGCGTCTCTCTGTTCAGCATACTGCTCGGAGACTGCCTTCTCCTCAGCAAGGACCTTGTCGAAGTTCTTTTGCTTCTTCTCCAGCTCAAGTACCTTGGCTCTCTGTACTTCGAGTTCGATGTTGCTATCCTCCAACTCTGCCTGGATCTTTTTCTTGGACTTGTCTAATTTGTCGTTGGCTGCTTGAAGCTCCTCAACTTGTCTCTGGAGTGCTTCAATATCCTTCGTGCATCTCTTCCTAGCTTCCTCGAGAGCAACAGCCGCCTCCGCCTCTTCATCGCCACGTTTCTTTGCTTCAGCCAATTGAACTATTAAACTTTGAACTTGCTTATCAAGAGCACGTTTTGCTTCTTCCTCTTCCTCCAGCTGGTCATGCAAGCTCTCCTTTTCGCTTTCCAGGGCACGTAATTTTGAACTCAATGCCAATTTCTGTCTGGTTTCTTCCTCCAATTGTTGTTGAATCTCTGTGAATTGAGATTCGCAGGTAGCGGATGCTTTCAGTGCAGCGGAAGCTTTCAATTCTGCTGCTTCCAGTTGCTGGGAAATAGTTTCAGATTCTTGTTGGAGCTTCGCTGCTTTTTCTGCAAGTTCCTGTCTAGCTCTTTCGACTTCAGCTACCTTTGCGTTCAATTCAGCTAACTGTTGTTCTGCTTGTTTTCGTCTACGATCGGATTCTTGTCTGCTGGCACCAATAGACCTAAGTTCAGTGGCAAGGTCGGCGTTCTCCGCCTCTAGTGAACCCTTAACTTTTTCAAGGCCTGCTTTTGTCTTCTTTAGCGCGTCCATTTGTTCGTTCAGAGCAGTCAGTTCTTGAGTGTGCTTATGGCGCATGTCAGCAAGCGTCGCTTCATGAACGGAAGTCTCATCCTCGAGATTCTTTTTCAAGGTAGCGAGTTCCTGTTCACGTTTACTTCGCAATTCTTGTTGTGCTGCTGTAGTATCCAAGGAGTCCAGAAGTTCATTTTTCAGAGCTTCCAGCTCCTCATTAAGGTCGCGCCTAAGCTTTTCAGCCTTACTTCTGGAAGCTTTCTCAGCTTCAAGATCTTCCTGAAGTTCAGCCAATTGCGACTCCATTTCCCTGAGTGCTTTTTGTGACTGAGCCTTAGCAGCAGCTTCCTCGTCAATCTTCATCATCGCCTGAGTCAATTCCTCTTCACGCTTTCCTAACTGAAGTTGCAGCTCTTCCACCTGGGTCTTCCTTTCTGCTAATTGTTCCTTGAGATCCGACACTTCCGTTTCTACTTTCCTTTTGGATCTGTCTACTTCCTGTCTCTGTTGATGATCCTTAAGCAATCTTTCCTCCAGGTCAGCTATGGTTGCTTCGTGTTTGGCTTTTAGCTTTGCCAAGTGCTTGGCTTTTTCTTCTTCCTCGGCCAATGTCTGTGACAGATCGTTCGATCTTTCCTCCAAGAGTTTCTTTTCCTTCAAAAGCTTCTGATTGGTATCATCGGACAGTGCTAGATCTTCCTCAAGTTTCTTAATCTTTGCATCACATTGTACTTTCTCCAGCTGCAATTTCTGTCGTGCGCCCTCTTCTTCTTCCAGTTGTTCTTCCAAGTCACTTATATTCAACTGCAGTTTCTTTTTCTCGGCAGTCAATGCGGTGCTCCTCTCTTCCTCCTCCTCGATACGAGCCTCCAGGTCATGAAGAATTTCTTCAAGTTCCTGTTTCCTAGCAGCGAGCCTAGCACGCATTTCCTCAGCTTCAGCACAAAGTTCAACTTCAGCTTGCAATTGTTCAGCCAACATTGTCTTCTCTTCGATAGCTTGCTGGTACTTTCTTTCATATTCCTGCGCAGAGTGCAGCTGCAACTCCAACTTGTCGCGAACCTGCTTCAGCTCATCTTCCTTCTGCGTAAGCTTCTCTTCCTGTTTGGTCACCTCCAATAACGGCTTTACTTTCGTATAAAGCCGCCACCATTGCCAATTACGAAGTTTCAAATAAGCTGCGCAATTCCTTTGGATAATGCGAATAGCATTGAGCTGCTGCAGACGTTTCTGATAATTACGTCTAGCCAAGAAGCCACGACAGAACGCTTGGAAGTTGACAATGAGATCCGTGATCTTGTAATCACGCTCCTCTTCAAGGTGTGCCAAAACACCAGCACGGAAGAATATCTTCGATTGACCTACACGATACAGATTCGGATCAAGTTCCAGAGCTTGAATCTATAAAGAATAAAAAAAAAAACAGTTTTAACAAGAGTCAGTGCCAGCATCAATATTAATAACTAATCACTATATAAAAAACTACTCACCATTTTTTCACAAGCTTTCTTGCCGTCCATGAAACCTTTAGGAATGACATTCGGTGTAAGAAGTTCATACCGCTGTCTGAACTCCTGGAAAGGTATCCTGTTGGGGAATCCTTGTCTGCATATACGAATACCCTCCAGAACACCATTGCATCTCAACTGATCCAGTACCAATGGTGCGTCAATCTTACCAGCTCTCTTCTCATGATTAGGAATGATACACCTAACGAAGTTGGGATTGGTGTTACGTAAGGTGACCATCAGTTTAGCCAACTGTTCCTTGTACAATTGAGACACTGTACGGAACATGCCTTTCCTGGTTCTGGCACCAAACTGTGTATCAGTCAATGCCTGCTGAGCCATACCAACAATTTCTGCATCCTTCCAGATGTGACAGACAAACGGATCCTGAGACGCTTGCAAAAGACTGACTACGTTCTCATTGAGAGGATCCATGTTCTTCATGAGCCATTTGGCGGCAGAATAATCGACTTTACCGGCGTAATGAATAATAGCGAAATCAGCTACGCCACGGAAATCCGTCTTCATAAATTTAGGATGAACGCTATGAGCGCCTACCAATTTTTCCACGAACGTTTTATCGGTAGCCTTTGGGAACCAGCATTCTTCATCGAGAAGAGCCATTATACCCATAGGCTTGTCTATGAGGTCTATGGTGGGTTGAAGATCAAGACCAAAATCAATGAACTTCCACTCTATACCTTCGCGCTGATATTCTTCCTGCTCCAGGATGAACATAGTATGATTGAAGAGCTGCTGAAGTTTCTCATTAGTATAATTGATGCACAGCTGCTCGAAGGAGTTCAATTCGAAAATCTCAAAACCAGCCATATCAAGTATACCGATGAAACTTGCTCCCTGCCTCTTGGTCCTGTCCAATGACTTGTTGATCCTATTAACCAGCCAGCGGAACATCCTCTCGTAACAAGCCTTGGAGATGGCTTCCACGGCAAACTCCACTTGTTCCTTGGTCTGTGCCTTAGTTACAAAGTCGCGACCGACTTTGATCCTGGGCTTGAGAAATGCCTTAGTCATTTCCGTTACGCTGAGACCCAGAAGATGTGAAATTTTCTGAGCCACAGTGTTATCCGGTAGAGTGGCTTGATCGGAATTTCTCTCTTGGCGAAATTGCATTGAGCCGAATAACATGACTGCGGAAACAATGCGAAATATGGACGCGAAGTCTTCGTTGGTCATTCCCATTATGTTCATGGATTTTACGGTGGATGCAAATTCAGCAGCGTCGTCCACCCCTGGTACTGGTAACGCTCCATTCGATAGGAACGGATAGAGCTTAGGATCCTCCAGAATGAATTCTTCTGTAAATGACAATAATATTTATAATAAATATTTAATACAACAAAAATTACCTATAATAATTCTTAATCATTTTTATACTTTTCTGCTCGGCCGAGGCTCCTGCCAGCAGCTGATAAAATATGTGGAAGGTCCTTTCGTCCTTAGCTTGTCGAATTGCTCTGGATTTTTCCAAAAGATACGTCTCAATGTTTGCTCCAGCAATGTATCCGGATGCATCGAAATTGATCCTAATGAATTTACCCTGCAACAGAAAGGATTAACGTAAAGAACTGATGTGACACTTGTATCCAGACTATGATTCTAGAAATAAATCGTGTATTTTCTTACGAAACGCGACGAATTGTCGTTCTTCACTGTTTTTGCGTTTCCAAAAGCTTCCAGTATCGGATTCGCTTGAAGAAGTTGCTGCTCCAGTTCGCCCTGCGATACGAATTATCATATTAGAAAGTCCGCAATAGCGATTAGCATAAACAGGGGTGTACCTTTGCGCGATACCCAATTACAAAAATAACAAAAATACCACAAATAATAACCAACAGAATAACAAGGACCTAAATTCCTTAATTCTAATAGCTCTGACTTCTACAAATATTTTATAACATCGTAAGCGATCGTTCTATTCTCTGAATGCATTAAAAGGTACGTTAATTGCCCGGATTTTCCGTATCACAATAATATTGTATATCGTTATTTCTTTTCTTGAGTGAAATTACAAAAAAAAAAAAAACATTGTAAATTGAACTGAGACATTCCCATCTATTAATAAACTATTGAAACTGTTTAAGAACGATCGCTTAACTAGCCTGAAGTCAGTGGTGCACGTGTAGCATGGGGCTTTGGAGAAGGGATCGGATGGCGGCTAAACAAAACTGCTCGAACTTATATAAAAACGGAGAAAAGTAATCAGACACAAATATATCCAGTTAAACGCAAGAATATTAATGATTAACGAGAAAAGTTAATTAAGACGAATTGAAACAAAAAAAAAGTTAATAAACGTATCATTATTTATCACTGTCACGTTAATTACCGCAAACTTGTCCGATCCGGTCCCAGGTCCCTGGATTCGCGAGCAGCGGGAAGGAGTGCGTCAAAAAATTACGTATTACTCGAAAATATAAATGGAGCATTAAAGGTAAAAGAAAATTTAAAAAAAAAAACCGAAAACAGATTACCAATGGGAACAACAGTGTGACGTTATATTGCATATGAACAGCAGCTACTCTACAGTATGTCATATAATATATATATCCATTTGGCATTTACAACAAAGTGATATCCCAAAACGAAAATATAGCAATGAACAAGAAACAAACAAAAAACAGCAACAAAGGAATAACGTGAGCAATTATTTTAGCAAGTAAAAATGACAAAAATATTGGTGTTCGAATTTTAAATTGTTACGCGCTATCCAAAACCACTGGTTAGTAAACACAACCATAAACGAATATGAGTACAGTAAAACAACAACAACAATATCATAGAAAAAGCTTGTTAATACAACTTCAAAAAAAAAAAAAGGTATTGAAGTGGTGATTAGCTTTTTATTTCTGATACTTGATCCAATATTTGAACTTACTATGATTAACGCCGGGCTTGGGGTCTAGACGTGAGAATGGCCGTGGAAAAATCAGCACCGAAAATAAAAGAATTTTTAAGAATTAGCCACTAGGTTGGTAGCTTTGCTAAGCTAGCATTATTTTTTTTTTGTACTTCATTCCACACACATCGCCTAAGCACGCACATGGAATCTCCGTCGCGTTTCTTTCGTCACGTTTTCGTCGCTCGTTGTTATCAGCCGTCGCTCAGTTTCTCTAACGTAATTATCATAGTACGTTTACCTTGGACTACCAGCCGCAAAGGGCGAAGCCAGGTACATTCTTTGTCTCCGTCACGTCATTTTCAGTTCTACTTCTTTTCTCTCTGTCTGCTTCGTAGGAGACGTTCGAGGGCCAAGAAAAGAGATTAAGAAGAAGAAAAAAAAAAAGGTAAACCAAAAAATCGTATTGCACGACACCCGAAGACCGAGCATATACAAATGGACGACGGTATACGGGCGAATCTCCATGTGAAAAGTCTCGGCGATTTTTGTTCGTGTATGATTTCTTCTTTTTTTTTTACTATAGAAACCAAGTGAGCCTTTTGACTCGCGAAATACTGGAAACTTTTGTCCGGTATGAGTTATTCTTGTACGCTGTAAAGAATTCGAGCTCGTAAAACAAAAAAAAGAGAGATGACATTTTTTTACACACGTTTTAACCAACCTCGTCTAATGACTATTCTAAGGGTCACGTGAAGCGGCCATATCCAAGAGTGAGAGATAGATGGAGGACATTCTTAAAAAAATAATAATAATTACGAAGACTAACCCCTGCCCTGGTGTAATCGACCACTTATCATTAGAACGAAAGTGCTGTTGCGTGATTATATCCATCCCGTGAGACTGTAGGATACCAATCAAAATGTGTATAGACAACCTTAAAGTGCCGATGAATTGATTTACGTGCATAATACAATTCTTATGTACAATAATAAATTTATATATATTTCATATAGAATTACGTAACCGAAGTACCGTTCCGATGGAAACGTTCTAAGTGCCAGACATTGATGAACCTTTTTTTAGATCCATTGACAGATCGTTAATTGGCTCGAGCGATAAAAAAAAGTTCCTAAATCTTTGGATTTTTTTCTTTAATTTCCTATATACGCTGTGAGTGCGACAGAGACAGACTTATGAGTATTCTCATGAGTGAAACAAAGACAGTATATGAATAATCAAAATTCCTAAGAGATAGCCTTCTTCGAATGGCCTATGTTCTGGATAAAATTTAGAGCGTCGATTATTTTGCGCTTGAAAAAGGCTAGTCCATTTCATATGAAACAGTAAGAATTGAAACAATTAACGCCGCTATATTTCTTCATGATTTCCTTTGTATGGTGTAACGTCGGAATATCCGCTTCCGCTTTACGAATTCTGCGAGATAAAAAAAAAAAGGTCCTGAAGATAAGGCTGATTCAGAATGTGGATTTGCGTAGTCCGCGCGACATTTATTCTCCGGCGGCAAAAAGTCATCCGCCTGTATGGTAAGAGTAATTACTCGCGTGGCCAAGATTGATCGTAGGAATTCGCGAGGTCGTGAATAAAATTACACACGAGTTGGCGAAATCGCGAGAGTCCGATTGTTCGCGTTAATAATCGCGCGAGCGACCCGCGAAGCGGTGTTATAAGTGTTCGCCTGCAATTGATGCAATTGATGGAATGCCATTTTGAAAGCGCAGACACGATTCCGCTACGGAAATCTCGTTGACTGGATGACAAAGAGAGGTTATCGCGTGGCGAACTAAATATTCATAGACAATACAATGTGAGAAGGCGCACTAAAACGAAGCGAGAGATAAAAGTGAATAAAGGGAAAAAAAAAAAATAAAAAAAAAATTATACGAGATTCTTGACCTTGCTCAATCCAGTATTTTGAATTTAAAAAAAAAAAACATTAAATCCTTAAGCACTTGCATTAATGAACATTGAAATTATGGTAAACAAGAACGAATGAGCTATTTATTATTTAAAGTATTTTTTTACTGATAGTATTTAATCTTCGGCTAAGATATCATAACCTCAACGATAATTATAGATTATTATCATCGTCATTGTGCTGTCTTGAAAATATCAGTTATCTAAGTCAGACGAAAAATTCTCCGCGATTAGCTTATCGCGTCCTCAATTGACAATTGTGCTCGAGGGGCGATTACAAGGCTGGTGCATTCTGGTCTAGAAATAAAAAAAAATGGCGCTTGTCGACTAGTCGTTGCTCCCTCGTCACCTCGCTTTTTCAAAAGACCGCTGCGTCGTTAGCTGACTATCAAACAGGATTTTCTTGACGGGACTCGTCAGATCGAGAGTGATCGATTGGTGATCGATCGTTCGCCTTTTACATTTCAAAGGAATACCGACCTGCCTCACCGTAATAGAAAGCACGAATGCACCAGATACATTGATATCGTGTGGAAATCACTAATCGTGCTTGGAAACACGCGAATTCACCTATTTCTTAAGTGAGTGATCGTTTAGCAATGAAATACGGCAAAATTGCATTAACGACAGTACTGAAAATGGTGAGGAGATCCTTCGAGTCATTGCGAATACCATTTACATTTTCGCAATGGCGCACGAACCAAAGGCAATATAAATCTATTGGGTTTAATCGACGTACAAACGACCATCTGTTTATTGTAGAACAAGACGCGAATGGCTTATGGTAATCGAAACTATGTTAAGGCTCGTGCAATACTAAGGCGACCTTCGAATTAAATGAGAGATCGAGTTTTTTTTTAACACCAAATATTGTCTAAGCTTTATACCCGTTACTTCTCGACTGTAAACACAATACTATAGACAATATCAATACGATAACGTGAACTCGTAATACCGCATCCTGTATTATTATAATAGACATAAATTGTATCACTAAAAATATCTCAACGTTACTTTCGGCTTGGGCTAGGCCTGTTTTTAAGTGCATCGCATCATCGGAGCCTACATTGCTGGAACAAAGAGCTCGCTGTGAGTGCAAGGCGAGTTTTAAAAAGAAGTCGGTACATTGTCGAGGATCGTCTGGAAGCGTGTAGGCTCTTTGTCAAGGTTCTATGAAGAGTCAGCAGCTAAGCTCGGCTGTGTGTATTTGAAAAAAAAAAAAAGAAGGCACAGTCCAAACTAAACGAGTAATTAATTATTTGAATAATAAAAAAACGATGAAATGAGAGATTCAAACTTGCCACGCGACTTCCTTCGTCATTAAACGTCTGAAACCTCCACGTAATCGACTGGATGTTGAGGTTAGGTGATCGCGGTCGCCGCAAATCTCAGGAAATCCGAACGCGCTTTAATTAAATTCTTCGTAAGATTATAAGTTCCACGAATCACGCGAAGAAGTCAAGACTTAAAAGTCTCGACGATATATTCGCATATGACGAATCTCTGTGACAACGACTACGTGGTTGTCGACTTACACAAAACGCCGATAAAGCAGAATCCTGAATTACGCTGCGTAGACAGAAATTAAAAACCGGTAACGTGACGTTAAGAAAACAAAAAAAAAACAAAATCAATATCCATAATCTCTTTGCAATAACCCTAATCGTCGATTATTATCAATTAAAATTTCTTCACGCACGTGCATCGTCGAAAGTTTTTTTTTTTTTTTTCATTTAAAAATAATCGTTTCCAAGGACCCACAAAGTCTTGTGCGACTTACCGCATTCGATTTAGGCTTTGAGGCTGCAACGTATGCAAGATATTGAATGACTTTCTTCGTATTTTCTGTTTTGCCAGCGCCAGATTCGCCGGTGCATAAAATCGACTGATCCTCACGATCTGCAAAGAAACAATAAATTAATCAGTATCCTTATTACTAGAGACAGGAAGAAGACAATTTGAAATAAATGTATTCGATCGCTTATCGTCGTCGATATGACTACTAGGAGTGGTATATAGGATGGGATCGTGCGAGGAATCGAATCATGAGAGAACGAAAGTCGAGCAGGGCATTATTATCTAGCGCCACTTTAATACTCAGCAAAAAAGAATTGATATGTATATTTATACGTATATACACATATAATTCTTTAGGTTGAGAAACCTCGCGACGAATGCAAAAGGAATGTCTTTATGCGATTGTAAAAGTAAGTCGATACGGTGGCCCGATCGTTTTCATCGCGCGACAACTTCTTCCTCGATTACCACATCTTTGTAACGCAACGATAAACGGCCTGAAAACAAAGTTCTTATTTATTTTCCTCGTGTGGACGCGTAAAGGACTTACCTTGTAACATAGAACGATAGGCAGTGTCCGTAATGGCGAATACATGTGGAGGTACCTCGTGTCTCTTTATGCCCTTATACCTTTCCATAATCTTTTCTGTGTAGATCGGCAATCTCTTGTATGGATTTACGACGACGCAGAAGAGACCGGAATACGTCTGTAACGATAAAATAATAGATTATAATTATTGTTATTGTTACGCTAGGAAATATATATATATACAGAAAGGCTAACTAATGTAACACAATAGAAGCTTTGTCCTTAGGCTCCGTTCATGAAATCAACGTAGGTCCCAACGGTGCATATTTATAATAAGGAATGTAGACGCCTTAAATCCCTCGGCTGCACATTATCGGGTTTATTTGCCGGCATTGGCGCCTGAAATAACATCCCGCGTGGACTAAATGAATTCACAATTAAACAGCCAAAGAGCGACAAGTCTTTTAGTCGTGCAGTCCGTGAACGTACTCGCCGTTTCGATTAAAGCCTTGTTACAAGTATGACTTTCTTTGAAATTTAGACCAGTAAGAATGTCAAGGATCGATTTGGACGATGGAGACAATTTTTGATATCTTTTTGTTTAAGAACAAAAATTATCCCAACTCAAAGTAAACGGACTTGTTTCGTATCGACGAAATAGGTGGAGTTTACTTTCTTAAAGCCCTTCCTCACACTCCACCATTTTTATACGCACAGACCCAACGACAAGGCAGAAACCAAGACACAACAAACGGCGTCGCTTGTGAATAGCTGAGAAGAAAATAATAATCAGTATATTATTATATGGCAAGATGGTGACTTTTCTTCTTTCTTAAAGGAGGCTTCGCCAAGCGGAGACAGTACAATGCATTCGAAGAATTTTATGGTGCATAATTCGGGCGTAGACACGCGACTGTGTATAGAGCTTTATTGGAATGCCAGATCGGTGACGTCACGTTGGGCAGACGCACTACGTAAATCGTGTGATATTCCTTTGTGCCTGACATTACACAAATTCTCATATCGTTTATCATTCTCTGTGCTACT
The DNA here is from genome assembly GCA_031001745.1 of Hartigia nigra. Classification (NCBI taxonomy): domain Eukaryota; kingdom Metazoa; phylum Arthropoda; class Insecta; order Hymenoptera; family Cephidae; genus Hartigia; species Hartigia nigra. The sequence goes on along the minus strand of JARPRG010000325.1, from coordinate 277,772 downwards.
ATGAATCAAGCCTTAAACCTTTAATTCCGTTTATGCCGCGTTCACGTGTTCTTTTTTTTTTTTTTGGCTAACTGGAAAATCCGAACGCTATATGCATACAGCTACACACACTATGTATCGCTATAGTCATTGTCTGTTACTCGAGGACCTTGACAGCGGCAAATGCTGCTGGTCCCAGTCGCCTCGAAATAATTCACATTTGAATTCACAGCATGAATGAAACACTCGCTCTCCGGAACGGTGGACCCGGGTGTGGCTAAGTTTGTACGATTCTAGAGACTGTGTTAGAGAACGTCGAGAATCGCCTCTGGGCTTTCATTTTGCAAAACTAATAGAACAACTATTCGCGGCTGGTAGACGCATGTCTCCTATCGTTACTTTAGGGCTATCCCAGTGACATTTAGGTACCGTTCACATCCTGAGATTCCTTGACGGCAGACGTAAGTGGCCGTGCGAATTTATAGAGTGACCATTTACGAGGGAAAAAGAATTTTTTTAAATGGCGGAAACAGCTGTAATGGCACGGAGGGAATAAGTGCAAGGGAACCCGAGACTGCGGTAGACAGAATCGATCGGTCATCTTTTAAAAGCTTGCGTGCAGTGGTTCTCAAAAATGTATTAAGCATGGAGGTGATGGGTTTTTTTTTTTTTTTTCGAAAAATCAGATTAAATTTAATTACCGAGAATTCATTCGAGCTGTATTTTTATTTTAATTAAGGAGGGAGTGCGTTTCATAGCGAAGCACGTCGTAAGAAAAGATGGCGGCTGTCGAGGATATAATGGATGGATTAATTGGATGCGACAAATGCATTGATTTACGTGCATTCCAGACGGCTCATCAATTAATACGATTGGTTGAACCAATTTACCCCGGGTAATAGAATATGTCGGCGCACACTTGTTACTAGAATTATTTGAAACGTCGAGGAATCCCTGTCGCGCGACGTACGATGTTTTATCAGGTGACACATTGAAACGCGGTCGGGTTATTTGACCTTTTATCATGGCCAGGAATTAATGGCGGTACCACCATAAATGCGTTCTACATACAAGATGCATGAGAAGGGCTGAACCCGTTCGATGTAACGTAAGGACAGTCCCATTTAAAATTCCCGCCACTTTGCAGGAGGTCGCACCAAGGTACACGCCCAAAAATGTAACAATAAGGAACATTTTTTTATTTTAAAATCATAGGCAAAAAGAAGTAATACTTGGCACTTGACTAACCAATTCGAAACTTTACGCGAACTGCGCGTGCAGGTCAGGTTACGTTAGATCAGGAAGAAAATGAACGTGGACAATAAAAATAATTGTTTGAGGTAAAAAAAAAAACCAGTAATATAGAAAAATCACTACTGAGATTCTCACGGCCTAGAATATATAGGTATACTTATGTGTTGGCGATGTCGTGCTTTCATAGAAATTTTTTTTTTCACCAGGCACGTGAGGTCAAGCGATCGTCATCGTACCTGCTTCCTGGCTTCCTGAACAGTGAATCATCCACTTACTTTCCCCAGGTACGTTCCGCCGTGTATTCGTCACTCTAGCAGGATCCAATTCCTTACATCCTTGTCATCCTTTGATATCCCATGACACATAGATGCACCAAGAATGAATTTTAATAGCGATCAAATCAAAGAATTGGGTCAGCTCTCGAGATCACTTTCCCTATCTAACGTTCTGATCATTCCCAGAGCAAGCTCATCGATCCGTTTATATTCGCTCGAGTGGACAATTAAGCTTGTTTGAGGAGATCTCCCACGAGGTGGAAAAAGAATCCAGGATGAAGTGGTACCCTAGTGCTTCAACTGATTCACCCTCTATCTACCAAGGAATGCCAAAGTGGTAGACTTGCGGCGGATATTCAACACGATACAGGAAGACGTGACGAAAGGAACTAAAATTCAGAATAAACAAATTTTCTATAGATCGTTGTAGAAGAGTGCACAAAGTTTTTTAAGGCCCCAGGACGAGCCTGCAATTTTAACCCAACGAGAAGTTCTCGTTTTGCCCGCTTTTTTTTTGAGATACAAGTTGCCGAAGGTCCCCGAAACCGGTCCCCGACGTCGGGTGTCGTCGACCTGACCAACATTCCTGCCTAGCTTACGTATCTAAGCCGTGCCATGGCGACGGCTTGTTTCTTAAATGCATATATCCTTGGGACCCTTTGCCCTAATGGGACTCTAGTCCCATTTCCGTTCAAGCAGAGTAGACCCAAACTGGACTAGTCCTTATTATGTCTTCGAACCAGTCAGATTTCTGGAACATTACGCTCTTGACTGACCCAAAATGATAGACTGAATTTCTTTTTTTTTATTTTCATTGGGTTTTATTGGTCCCAGAATCTCAACGGTACCCGACCAACCCTATAGAACGATCTAAATATAGATACGATCCTTGACTTAATTTACTTTCGAAAAATCTATACAGGTATTGTGATTCAATATTTTTATTAAGAAAGACATCTCAATGCCCCGCATGAGACATTTTATGTCAGAGAAATATGTCTGATGCAAGATACAAGATTCAATGACTATACCTCTTAACCTGTACTTGAAAACTAATGCTATCTGCAATCTTACCAACCGAGGGACAAGGTTCTTCTCGTGGGAGACTAGAAACTCTTTGACGGTTAAGTATACAATGTAAAAAAAAAGGTAAAAAAAAGATAAACGAAGAAAAATAAAACTATCTTGTCAATATCCGTCTATAGTCGGAATGGCTTCAGGTTACCGGAAGTGAAGTAAGACAGGGTAACGTGAAATAAACGAAAAAGACAATTTTTTGAAAAAATACCAACTTATGTCACACTTTGTTTTTATTAATAAAAATAAAAAGCATTCAAGTACCACGCATTGAATTTGCATAAACATAATAAAAAGACAAGAAGAAAAGTCATTAAATGCAATTTTACAAGCTTCTTAATGTTCTGACACCTTACATACTGACAATTAAGAACGTGCAAAAAAAATGACTGGCTCCAACCATAGACAGTTGTTTGGCAAAATATCTCATCCCTATGGACCAATCCCAGCGAGCAGTTACGAATCCTTCGCAATGTTTCATCATTTTTTTTTTTTTTTTTTCAAACCAACCAAGAGAAAAGGTCGAATCAAGAATATGGGCCAGCCATAAAAGGCACTCAGGTTACCCGGCACTTTTACACGCTCGTTATTTGTCTGATACGCCGTACGGCGCGCGGCGTCTTGGCGCTCGCCAAGCGGGTTAAGGACATTCGTCCTTATAAGGATGCGTCTTTGCTTTAAGCCCGATACGAAGCGAGCGGCAGTTTCTTATTCCGAAGGAAAGTGCCAGATCGCTCTGTCGCCGAAGTCCTTCGGCATTTATTATATCATATGCAATTTTCACGTCTATACGTAACCTAACTGTCGCGCAGAACCAATTATTCGCAAGTATTAATTATTGGCAATTAATTATTATTTCTGGCAGCATTATCATTATGCCTGACTCGTTCTCAACCATCTACGGTTACGCTTCTATTTACGCGTACGATAATTGGACGCAGCAAGATCCCCTTTTGCAAATCGATCAATGACTCACGACGATCCATATACCATTTCCGAGATAACGATCTAAAGGGTTACATAAAAAAGACGTAAGGTCCAAATTTCATTAGACCTGATTACGGTCGAACTTAATTATAATCATTATTAATCGAATATTTTTGCAATTAAGACAGAAAAGGAGATCCAATATAGAGTCTTTTTTGACGTATGTGTTATCTTCGATGAATTTTTTTTGTTTTCTCAAGTCAGCGACAATTTCTTATCGTCTTTTTCTCGGTAGCAGCATCGAGGAAGCTCGAGCGACCGCTTTTACATTGTTTGCCGCAGATAAGGCCCGCGACTTTATCGTAGCCATGAGATCACTTCGTAGAACGTCACTGATCGATTTCGTACCCTTTTATGACAACGTGAGAATTATCTTGTATTTCTAGGTAATCGAAAGTGGATCTATGTAGAGCGGAATAGGCTTATCATTAAAATTGGACTGTTTCAACGTAATCTTCAATGACTAATATATTATTTTTCAGCGAGATTAAAACTGTGCCTATCATTATTGACTAAAGATTGACTGATGTAACGGTACCTGCCTCCTCTTTTCTCTTTAAGCTTATACGTAATTTCAAAAGATAATATTTGACGTTTCTATTATGACGTCTAAATAAACCAAGTCGTACGCGCGACCGGAAGTTATTATTCACAGATAGAATTATAGAAATGTATACTACAGGTGGTGCTTCGACTAAGTACACTGAGTAATTGAATGGTCGATCGTTAAAAAAAAAAATATAAGTCCACTCGAGAGTTCCTTACAGAGAATTTCGAAAAATAATTGGGACTCGGTCTGAAAATTTATTTACATATCGTCGAGAGTCTCAGGGGTTATATCAAGATGGACAGGGCCAAAAATTCGTAGGGTTGAAGTCGAAGGATATGGGAAGAGAGCGACAGCTTGTGTGCGAGTTGAAAGGAGAGAGAAAGAAAAGAAGAGAAAAAACAATTCCATACACCTGTCCAATGGCACCGGGCCCCAACGGTGTACGGTAAGGCAAACGTATGGAACAAAAGAGGGCCCCGGCCTCGGTCGAAGAGAATTTATTCCAGGCTGGTCGGTAAGGCCCCGACTGTGGCCCATTTTTTTGTCCACAAAAAGAAAAAAAAAAAAAGAACTGGCAAATCTTTTACAAGTTTCTCCATAGGTCGTCAAAGGATTTTAACACTCGACCTACATACTCTGCCCCGACACTTGCACAGCGCCTCTAGCGTTAATTTTCGTAAGAAGAAAGAAGAATTATTCTATATCCGTTAAATTCGTCAAATGCAAATTCGGCTTAACCCTCTATGCACTTCCACGAAGAGCTTCACGTGTCAAGCAAACTGACATGATCAAGAGGGACGTAAATTCTAATGATGAGACCTTTCCGCGTAAAGGATAAAACGAAAATAAACGTAACGTGGAAACGTAGTTAGAAGTTTTGGCGTTAGATTCGCTGGAAAAGCATCTATTTCTCCTTTTCTTTCTTTTCTTCCTCCTCTCTTTCTCTCTCATACGAGCGATGCATGACATCAGCCACGAGACCGTATATGCCGGTCGAGTACCAATAACACACACGATCCCTGTGAGTTGGCTGCGTTCGCATGTTATTCCACGTGGATGACGTCATCGCTCCTCCATACTTCTGAGACACTCGGTATACAAGGGAGCGCCCTAGTACGTTCTACTAATTTCATTAAGCATAACGCCACCGGTAATTAGTCGGCTACGTGAAGCTGCTCTCTTGCGACGTTCATTATCCCCTGTAGAGAGAGCTAACCCGAGACTCGCCTCCTAAGAAAGAATTAACGAAAAGATTGTTTTACAAATGTCACATGCACCGAAAATCTCCAATTTTTACATTGGACTCAAAAAAAAAGGCCTTTGATCCAGGATCTGACAGTGTGTCTCGAGAAAGGTATGGTATTGCCTGAGATTACGTACTCGAGCACAATTAATAAAATGGAATACCTTATATGGGATTGTATAATAAATTGATGTATGTATATATATGTAATATACATTGCGTAAGAATACGGTGAACATGAGGCTGTCACCTGGTCTGAACCTTTGCGAAAATATAGCTTTTTGGCTGTTAACGATTCTTATCACTCTTTCTATTTCTTAAGACATTAATGATTGCTTTTCAACGATACGAATGTTTTATCTCGATGTCGTGAATGAACTAGCGACGGAACAGGTTCGAGATAGCGACCATTATATTTTCCAGCGGACAATTTTCGCCATAGCGCAGACTCCAGTCGATACAAAGATCCCAGCTCAGACAGAATAAGGAGCCAGAACTTTGGGTCTTTTGACCCTCGAGACGCTCCTAGTGCTTGTCAGTATAATAAAATGGTATTGAATCCGAGGATCCTGAGGACATCGTGACGTCAAATTGAAAATAAGTACCGACGTAAAGGACGTTGATGAGTACCCGGAGTATTCTAGCCGCGTGGCGTGCGTTACAAATGAAGTAAACAACAACAACAACAATAAGCATGTATATTTAACCACGAACATCGTAAAGCCGTAGCCCGCGACGCTATTTATAAAAAGCGTCGTTCTATTTTAAACGACGAGATGGAAACGCCGTTCTAACATTCTGGGAAGCCGGTGCTATCTTTAACGTCGATTTCCCTAACCTTATCCTTAACCTCGGCCAAAGCCGATGCCAGGGAGCGTTCACCCCTGGTGGTTCCAGACGTAGAGACATCGGTAGAGTGAAGCTGGGATGGTCAGAGAGAGAGAGAGAGAGAGAGAGAAAATTAAAGAGAGACAAAGTACAATACTGATGAAACAACCCCTTGTCAATACCAGATGACTCATTGTCCTGACCCTTGATCGAAAATCGATTACGTTCGACTGAATATCTTTGTGTCTGAACCATTTAAAAAAAAAAAAAAAAAGGAAGTAATCAATAGGAGAGAAACGTCACAGAATGCTAAAGGATTCCTTTTGTCGTAATATCGAATTGACGTCACAGAACATTTGTACTTGACGCACAGTTTGGACGGATTTATCAATCGGTATAAAATTGCCTATAAATCGTTGAAAACGTACGGACTGCCAGATGGTCTTATTACTGAGAAAATACGTAATCTAAGCCTAAGCACTTTATGTGGCTTATCTCGCCATGCGATGTTTGCATGCACGATCGCATTCTGGCTACACGTATGTGACTACAGGAGGACTCCGAGGAATATTAAAAAGATCGCCGGGATACTGGTGACAGAAGTACAATTCATCCTGAGAAACGTAAATGAAGAATGTAAAATGGCCGTTTTTTTTTGACTTAGGATATATTAACACGTGAAAAAAAGTGTTTACCCGCTTTATCGACTGTCCTTACATTCTTTAGGTTACGTATTCATTTTTTATAGTCTTCTCCATACAACAGCTGCGTACACGAGGAAACCACCCGGATATCTTCCTGGCGAAAACCTCTGTCCGATATTCCAAGTGTACATGGAATACGTTTAAACAGCTGTTCTTCTTGCGCAAGTGACGCACCGCTCCAAAAGTATCTTATTACACGATAACATAACACGTGAGTTCTCCCATCTGATTGATTATGATAATCGCAAATGATAGAAAAAAACAAAAAAGAAACAACGAAAGATTCTATCTAGTTCAGGAACGATTTCACAGGCTTTAAGGACAATATAGTAGAAGGAGAATTAATCGTAAATTCGCAACGTCGCAAAAGGAAGCCGACGGGCCAACGGTCAGTTTAAAAAAAAATTCAAAGATGGCCGTGCATCAAGTGGAGGATCATCCGCGAGCGATCATTCTCAAGGAGAATCACTGTCCTTTACGACGGAACGCTCGTACTCGCTTTCTCTCGTTGACGATCATTCTAGTGTCTCCGTGACTCCTCCATTCTCTACTTCGTTGCCCGTACAGCTTCGTGTTTGCTGAATCAGTCACGCGTGAGTCACATCTTAAGGCATCGTACCGGCACACCAGGATGGGATCGTGAACGCTTTAACGGATTTTCCACGTCTCCGTACTGTCTCGATGTGAGCAGGGAAAAGCACAGGGGGAATCTCCGTACGTCTCAACAGGACTTGGATTAATGCGATTAAAACGGCATTTACGATTATCTTGTATACGTCGACTAATTACTAAATAATCTGACAGTTCTAGTCAGCTGACGAGCCGCCATACTGTGAGTCAGTGCGCATGCGCTAACTGTCAAATTCAAATTTCAATCCCGTCCGTTAAAAGCTTTCGTGGATAATCGAGAAGAAGTCTGTTGGACGAATAGAAAGCATGACGTTTATCTGGAATATAATGATGTTCGTATCTCTTTAAGACACATCAACAAGACATACGGATTAACCGCGATTTAAATGCTCCCCAAGAAACTCGGGATGATAGTTTCAACGGTATTCAAGGCCAAACTATACCTCCCACGTTCCGATGGGTTTTCAGTCCAAAGAAACCAAGTTGTTTAGACAGCTAATGGAAGACGCGATATAGAAGAGCGAAGGAGATGGGTAGCCTATGACGGCTATTTATAGTTGTGCTATAGTCAGTGAAAATGATGACGAATCTTTTGGATAGGAAGAAGAATTTTCACGAGGAACAGCTGTATTATTTACTATCTTATCAAACGTATTATCACCGGAACGGACTTACTTCGCTGGGAACGAGAAGAAAAAGTTTGCTCGCTCGTTACAGAGTGTATGAGAGATAGTCACGAAAGAGAGGATAAGAGAGAGAGAGAGAGAGAGAATGAGAAATAGAACAAAAAAAAAGATATACAATATGGCGTTGCGCTGCAGGGGACAGTGATCCCGCGGACTCTTATGGAATTTACTCACTAGTCAATATATGTATGACTGTTCAACGGGTAAAGTAACATAATATAGTGATATCTAGTAATAAGTGGGAATAACGTTTTTCTTTTTTTTTTGTTGAAAATTCACAGACCGCGAATGAATTTAAAGATAAACAGTGGAAAGCCATTCGTTAGTATGTAATCGGTTTGAAACGAGGTTAAAATTAACATGAGTCATAACCTGGCAAAAGGTGAGCTAAACGTCTTATCAGTGTTGATAACAGTGTATATCGCAAAATATATGGTTGTACCAACAGAGAACGACATCGGAAAAAGAGATTCGTGAATTCTTTCTTTTCAGCGCCGCGCCCATTTCACGTTTCTCACAATGCAACACCCTCGTCGGTGACTTCTTCAAAGAATCCCACGAAGAGATCTTTATTCTTGAATTGGAAGTACAAGCGATACATTCCGTGAAGTCATTCTTTGAAACAGCCTATACTGGTGTAACGTATGCTTACATTAGCAGGATATCAAGAGGAACTCGACAACTGTGACCAAAGTGATCTATCGGTAAGAATTCTTGTAAATGAAAGACAAATGCTCCGACAGTCGCTGATAGTCGACAGAGCTGTTATCACAGCGAGAAAATATGTCTAACGACGTAAAAACACAGTGATTAAAGAAAAACATACAAAACTTTCAAAGGCACTCAGTGATAACGATCAACAGAACTTTCACCGAGCCCTTTCATCTTCGATAATCCCTCTGTAATTTTCCCAGACGGAAAATCGCTGCCTGGTACGCAGAGCAATGTATGCCAGCGATTAAGTGACTTTCAGTGGAGAGGCCATTACTTGTTTTCCCAGCATGCCCGCACCCCGTCTCTGCACCAAGAGGTCTAATAAAACGCGATTGGAAAGGAACGCAAATACGCAAGGAACGGAGAGAAACAGTACGAAAAACTAAAGAAGTAGAATTAGCTAACAGTTTGGCAGATAGACAGTGCTGGTAGTAGAATGATGAGTTTTCACGTGGCGAAGACCTCTTGGCCCACTGTCTATTTGAGCAATACCGGAGTAAATGACAGCCGGCTGTCATCGTAGATTTCCCCATTGGCATTAGTAAAGCCGCTTATAGGATACCGTACACTGTCAACTAGATCCAAAGCGATTGGAATCAGCTATTGGAATTCCGCGTAATACTTGTTTAAAGGCCACTACATTACTTTACTATAGTTAATTTGCTGGGTACTAATGATGCGAACGAGTAGGTGTTCGTTATGGTTAGGAAACTCGATGCGCAGCCAATGGGGCAGACATTAACGAGCGCACCGAGCGACCAAATCGGTCGGGTTCTCGTCTGACCATCTTTGATCGATGAATTCATTCGAACCTCGCGCTTACCTGGCTATCTTTAGTGTACCTTATTCAGGAAACGTGACGCAAGAGAGTAAGCTTCTCTTGACTCAGAGACCGTCACAAGAAATAAGTCCTGTGTCTAGAGACACAGTTGGTTTCTAACAGGTTTAAATGGTAATCATAAGTAGATAGTGTTGCGACGAAAATGTGACTTTAAAAGTGGCCTAAACGAAGGAGGATTGATCCGAAGAAGGGTTAGAACTACTGGTAAAATCATCATCCTCGTGGTTATCATTTTGAGAGTTTGTGCATAGAGAGAGAGTGAGAGAAAGAGATAAAAGAATGGCAATTGATGATGGTAGGTGACTAGCAAAAATCGATGGACCACACTGGTTACTTTAGGTAGATCTTTTTTAAGAATCTATATAGTCTATGATATTATAACAATTTCACTCACGTAAATAAGCCCCGAGTAGTAACGATCCTTGAGATTATGAAGTACAGATGCTTCGTTCAGGCAGGTTAACTCAGCCATATCCTCGACCTTGTCGAATTTCGGTGGATTCATCTTTTGGATGTCGTCCTTAGCTACGAGGACACGTTTGCCGGTCTCGGCGATTTCCACCTCGACTTCATCTCCACGTTCTCCCTTTATCCCAGCAGCGACAAATCCCTGGGTCTCGTGTGGCACCCATACCAGCTTCTTCTGGGTCCATTCTGCTTGCGTTGCCGGATCGTTGAAGCTGTTCCTGTCCACAGATAGGAAACGTAGCTCCGGGTCAGACCGGTCTACCCTCGAGTCTCCGTCCGCCATCTTTGTTTAGCGCGCACACAATGCGCCCGAAGTGCGCCGCCTTTCTGGCTCCGGTTATACCGTAAGTTGCGCGTCTCTTAACTCCAGGCCCGTTCCGGTATCTCGACTCTCTTAATCGGGATCCTCCTTTTATCTGGGATCCTAATACTCGACCTATCCTCCTAACGAATCTTTTACTAATATCACCCGTATCGGTAACCTGTCCGCGCAGTATCGGCCCGCCTTTCGGAAACTGTTCGCACAAGAAAACCGCACATGTAAGACCTCCACCAGGGCTCTCGCTCGGCCGCTGCCACACCACTTCTGAGTTGGACTCCTGCCTGCCCGATTCCTCTACCCCATGGCTTTAGCCGCTCCCTCTTTCTCGCAAACGTACTCCCTCTCGCGTTGCCTCTCTCGGACGAGTCACTCAAGCTTCAGCTTACCGGATTAGCCACGCGGCGGCGCCACCGTGCCGGCCCTTGCCTCAGCTTTGACATCCAATGACCAACGAGGAACTTCCCTACCAATGATACAGAGAACTGTTAAACATGTTTTCGTGAATACATATGTGGACACGTATGACAGTGTGTATAAAATACTCAGTGCCGAATACGTAATTGGCTGTTTTGTTCCAGTTTATCTTATGTTTCGGCTTCGCTCTCTTTGGAAGGACTTTCAGATGATCGGTCAAGGATTTCGAATGGGTGAACATCGGAGATGGAGGTCCCAGATCAATGTTGTTGCATGACGCATCAAATAAACGTTACAATATATTATTTATCGTGTGTAGGATTCCTCGATTTGCAGATTAATGATGTGTCTGAATGATTTTATCTATTCTTCGCGCCGTATATTATGTAAGAAATTATGATAGATTTGTTTAGGACTGAATACGGTCGGGTTCTTCATTGAGATACGAAACTTCAGTGATTCAAGTTCCTTTCAATATCTTTTAGTGCCCTCAAGATAAAGTCTACCTACGTCCCTGCATGTACGTTAGCTCTCCGTAACGTCAGAAACGATTCGAAAGCGAGACTCCGTATGCGCGGGATACACGACCCACGAAAATACTATTTCAATTTCATGAAACTCAACTTCTGTCCCATCATAGACTAGTTTTCATGCACCTGTGTATTTTTCGGATCAACGAGCAGTCATGCTTGTACACATTAGATTTATATGGATTCTTTGATACTTTTGGGAATTACAGTTTGTTACCGACGGAGCAGAAAATCTGTGTATACAAATCTGTATAAATCTACCTGCATGCGACAGTGCGTACATATTTCGTTTTCAAATCTTTATTTCTGCGTGTCAGCTGTACTCCTTGAACTTACAAATACAAAATATAACTTCTTCGTATTATTGTGAATCCACTAAATCTCCTTTATCAAGAGAATCAGATTGTCCTTCTTTCCATTTTTTTACCAAGGCAAAATTATAACGATCCAACGATTTTTGTGTCGTTAAAAAATGGGGCTGATGAACTTTTGACAGGACGCCCGTTGTCTTGGACACGTTTAAAACGCACACGCTCAACACGTCATACTGTGCGTATCTTGATGCGTGTTGTGAATACGCACACGGAACGGAGCCACTCCCGTACTCGACCTTGTCCAATCGAGCGCACAGAGGGAGCCGCCATCAATGAACGAGAAAAATTAAAATATTACAGTTGTTTTTTCTAGTTACGAACGACATTCCTCGATCATAACCTAAGCTCACTTTAGTTTTTTGAATCAAAAGACTTTAGGCGCATCCTTGTTCCAATTAAATGTAATTAATCCATCCAAATTCGAATTATTCACTAAGTTGATTTTCTGCCGTTACCAACTGATCTCAAATATTTTAAGTATCAGGTAAGGTTGTGTCACTTTCGAACGTTCCACTAAAAGTCATACCGTTTAAAGTGCCTAATTCCTGTTGGATATTAAATCTTTGCATTCTCTTATCTTAACTCCAATAATCAAAGTCAACATTCTTCCTGGGTATTACTGTCCAAAAACAGACGTCATAATAGTACTCGAAATTGATAATGTCTACATGCAGAACGTACAGTTTCGTGAAAAAGTCCTCGATCGTATTGAGATAATATGGCGGCGGTGTAGAAGCATGAATTATTAATGCCCAGTCATGATATAATTCTTAGTCCGAATATACAAGAGTACTTGACGACTGAATGACTCAGAGAGCGAAGTCAGGGACCGGCAGATATCGGTTTATTTTTGTGACGCAACATAAATAAATGTCTGCGTAAACGCAAGCCTCAAAAATTCTATAGGATCTTACATATAATACGCAACGAGTCAAATAACTATGGTCCACCAACTTTAAATATAATTACAGCAATCTAGGTGTAATTACTTTTGGCAAAACCTATCGCTACGTGATAGTGGCTCTAGTAATTTTGAATTTCTCGAAACAGATGGCAGTCTGTTATTCCACCAGTGTTCGCCAATCAGTATATCCATTGAAAGATTTTTGCCAAATATGGTGGCCTCGTACGTTTCGGCCATAAAGTCGTTAGAGGTCGCCAATGGGACGTTAAAGTTTTCGCCTTATGACGACAATGACGTGTGCCGTACATACGTGCCACATAGGTACGAGATTTCTTGCCATATTTGGACAGACTAATCCTGAGATTGGATTCGTTTTGAAACTCTTCTGGCAGCAAAGTAATGACCGTCTTTAACTTTGGCGCTCCTACTATGATTCATACTGCGCGCTCTCGAAGAAGAAGAAAAAAAAAAAACATTACGAAATTTATACACAGATAAGAATCGTTGCACCTGGTCAAACGGTGAATATGCCACTTGCACAATTTCGATTAAAAAAGGAAACTGTATACGCATGTCATAAATAAATGAATTGAATCATTAAATATTACGCTTATAAAATTCTAATGGGAATTACGAAATGGATCGATCCCATTCCGATGATAAAGAATATCGATAGATATATTATATTATTACATAGCCTATAACTGTGATCGATGCATCGTACCCTTTGACCTCGGCAAATTTTTCGTTGTCCACCTTAAGCCGCCAACAGGTCGCCTTCCCGTACCACTTTACCCTAAATCCAAAATAGCTCATTTCAATTAAACGTAACACGGGTTTTAGTATCTTTCGGAAAATAGACCGGAGCGCCATAAGCGCCAGTTGCATTCAATATAAAGTGACTAACGTTATTCCGTCACAAGCTACTAGATGACTGGCAATTAGTATATGCCAGCAATACAAACACGCAAAGAGAAATAAAGATTGAATAATCGTAGCAAGATGAAAAATACAGAAATAATCTTTATCTCAATCTTCATTTTTCTTCTTAAAGATCTTACACTACGTATAGGAATATATAATATAAAAATGGCATTGGTCCACTCGTTCCTTTTTATATACTAAATTATTATCAACCGTGCTGACGCTAACGACTCTGTCCGATAACCCGTCATTCTATTACTTAAGAGCAATTGGCTACGATTCCCAAACAGATCTACACGCATCGCACCAAAGATGTCATCTTACGGTATCGGTACCAGCGAGGAGACGCAAGCTTACGCAATGGCGAAAAACGTGAGCGAATTACCTGTATCCAAAACCGTAAACGTTAAGATGCAATGGCGACGTACCGAGTGACATATAAAAAAAAATCTTGTTTTCAGGCTGTTATCATTGATCTGCGAAGCGACACGCTTTCCAAGCCATCCGAGGCCATGAAGATGGCAATGTACAAGGCTGACCTCGGAGACGACGTATACGGCGAAGATCCGACTGTTAAAAGTATGCACGTAAAAGCTAATAAATCATTATCAAATAGAAATTAATTTATTATTGTTTATACCTTTTCGTAAAGTGCAATTAATACGACACTCGCTTGCACGATTGCAGAATTGGAGGAGAAAGCAGCAGACCTCCTTGGTAAAGAAGCGGCCATATTTGTAACGTCCGGTACAATGGGTAACTTGATCGCCAGTAAGTCATTAATTATTGATCAGACGAGTTTACTGTCTAATTAATTATTGATATTGAGACTGATGACTTCTTGTTCTGTCAATCGTTAGTCATGAATCACTGCGACGTGCGCGGTAGCGAGGCTTACTGTGGAGAAGAATCCCATACGAGTTTACATGAACAAGGCGGTGCTGCACAATTGGCAGGTGTGACGTTGTTACCATTGCCAAATGAGTCTAATGGGAGTTTTGATTTGAAAAAATTGGAATCCAAACTCCGATCCGATCGCCTCCATGAGCCAATCTCAAAATTGGTAATTGTCGAAAATACAATTAATGGTAAGGTGCTGCCACAATCCTGGATCAACGATTTGGTCGTTCTAGCAAAGAAACATAATTTGAAATTACACATGGATGGTGCTAGATTATGGAATGCTTCCGTTGCTTCCGGTATACCTGCTAAGGATATCGTTTCCGGTTTTGATTCTGTTACTTTTTGCTTGAGTAAAGGATTGGGAGCACCGGTTGGTTCTTTGTTGTGTGGAAGTAAATCCTTTGTCGAGAAAGCGAGGAGAGTCAGGAAGGTTCTGGGTGGCGGGATGAGACAAGTTGGTGTATTAGCTGCAGCTGGTTTGGTCGCCATTGATGAAATAATTCCACTTTTGAAAGATGATCACAGAAGAGCCGCTTCCATCGTGGCTGCTATCAATGAAATGAAGTCAAAAATATTTTTTGTCGATACAATAACAACGCACACTAATATGGTTTTGGTTAATCTGATTGGATACTCGGCAAAAAAGTTTGCTGAGAGATTACAATTGGTAGTCGATGATAACGACGATGACAAGATACTAGTGAAGAGTTTGGCTTTGAATGATTCGTTGGTCAGATTTGTACTGTACTATGAGATTAACGATGAACTCTTGAACTTAGCTATTCGCAAGATCAGACACGTTATCAAGGAATTAGATCCTACATTAAATTCTTAAATTACGTAAGGAATGTTAATTGGATTTTCTGCACCTTAGTTAGACATTGATGAGTCCTTGAGCTCAGGAAACGTGTCATTAGTATTTATGTAATAATAAACGTATCGAAACGTTTTATATAAAAAATATGTAACGCCATATTGTCTTGACAATAAATTAATTTACTATCGAATATATAAACGAAATCCTGATATTCCATTTGACTGTAATCCTTTATTATCTCCGTATGAATCCTGTCTTTACAGTGACAGTAAAGATAAATCGACCTTATGTGTTACCGTCTCGATTCCTGACAATTAAATCCGTAGTGACGTGCGCGCACGTCTGCCACAAGATTACAATGCGTTAATATTCGAACGAGTTAACGTTCTCGCAAAAAATATTACGTCTTGGATGCTTCGAGGAATCGGCTTCCGTTAACTCTGAAAGGCGTCGTTGACAGGTTCGTCGTCATCTTCATCCTCTTCACCTTCGCTTTCGAAAGTATTGTCGGGAATATCATAGAGCCGAATCATCGGCTTGTTAGGATCCTTCATGATCAGATACTTTCCATCTTTCTGCTTGAGACAGATGTCAATGATGCATCGTAAAATGCCCCAGGCGTTGTCCATGTTCAAGTTAATCTGGGTCGCGAATTCGTTAGGCTTGTACTGTTGAGTTCCCAGGATGACGTGTTTACTGGAGTCTCTGACCATGGCGCGAGATACGTATCCGAACTTAAGTTGATCGGATCCAGCAAGTAATGCTTGAACGGTCCACTTGGCAAGTTTGCAAGCGTTGTTACGCAATTCGTTAGCTAAAACAGCACCCCGTTGAGTGTCAAGCTTCTGACGCCATTCTACTCCATTAGCCAGTTTAGAATCCCACTCGTTCAAAGCCTTGATGGAGAGGAATTGGGTCTCGTTGTTAGGACCTTGCATTACTGCATCGTGTTCGCAACGAGCTACAAGGACGACGCCATTGTTCAGGTCCCATTTACGATATCGGTAAGCGACACTGGCCACGTCGCTTTCTTCTTCTTCGGAGATGAAGGGATTTCCTTCGTCAAACTTGTATCGAGGCTCATTGGATTTTAATACTTGCTGCGAAAAGTTGTGATTGATGAATGTTGCTTCTAGCGCAAGGTTCCTTGGTGAATTTAAGGAATTTCCATCGTCCTGCGGTGGCTCAACGCTGGTCTCATTGACAGTTAGCAGATCAAACTCAGTGTTGTCACGCTTATCGAAGAATAGCTTGTCTCCTATCTTCTCGATGACAATGTCCCAGGAGTAGTTGCTACGAGTGCAGCACATGATGGTAGCCAGGATGGCATCGGTTGCATAGACATTACCTTCTGTCTTAGATAGTTTACGGATGATTGGATCGTCGGTTGTGGTAACAGTATGGAAGATACGATCGATTCGCTGTAAAGGCTTCTCGTTCTTGACATTAACTCTGTCGTAGGTCTTGTCGTAATACTCCAACGAACCACAACACAAAATGTCCTCTCCGTCTTTTACTCCAGGAAGAGACAGCTTCGCTAATCGAGGGAAATCCATCTCCTCGATAGTTACCCAATCGGGCCTTACAGTGACAGATGCATCACGAATCTTGATCGGTGGCTGATTCTTATGATTCCTAAGACCTTGCTGACGACCCCAACGTTTAGTTTGACCTTTGCGTTCACGTTCTCGTAATTTCAGTTTACCGAGCTGTTGCATTTGATTCATACCACCACGCTGACCACCCCGACCGCGCATATTTCTTTGATTCTGACGGAAACGACCACGTTGATAGGGTGGTTTCTGTACACGAGTGGTATCCACCAAGTGGAAGGTTGATTCGTCTTCGTCATGATAATAGGCATATTGACTGCCAGATCCAAATTGAGATGCGTACTTGTCTAGAAATAATGCATAAAAATTCATATAGTTGCAGGATAAAAAAGAAACATGCAAAGAATGACAGGCTCTTTCGAGGTTAAGCAGCACAGTACACTGTTAACACTGATAAACTTACTGGCAAATTTTTTATCTTGAAAAGCAGCACCGGTCCAGTCAGATATCTATATAGAAGGACCGAAAATAATAAATCATAAATATTAATAACTTTAAAAGCATGCTTGTATTGGCATATGCCTTTTTACCTTGCCAAGCCTGTCCCCCTTGGAAAATGGCTGGTACGGAATGTCCTTAAACTGATCCGGCAATTCGCATGGGCCCCATCCGTCAGGATTATCCTGAATAGCAGGAGCCTGGAAATGCGCAACTTCTTCCTTCTGGACGGGTTGGTCCAGCGGCACGTCTTCTTCGGTCGTAATCATTTCACAATTGCAACATGTATAGAAACACCAGAAACAAACGAGACACCGCACCGGATTCTTACCGGACGACCGGAAAGAGCGTTTCCTCCATTAACGCCGCCATCTTGGACGGCACGTTGCAAAATTTAATATCCCTATAAAACTTTCCTATATGATAATTAACAAACTTTAAATAAGTATTGAATATCTTTCAGACATTAATAAGTTCATAACAAAACTAAAAATGTAATCTCTTCGTTTATTATATTTATTTTTTGTAAATTAATTCTATAAACAGTTACAAATAATTCAGGATCTACAGAAGGAATGTAATTTGACAAGAATTATTTGGGTGTATATAAGGATTAAGATTAATAACAAACAAATTTTTAAGTTTCTTGTAATTATTTATCTTTGATTAAACAATTTGGCTGTCAATCTACTTATCTTTAGAAGGTTGGTGGAACTGGTGCGTTAAGTGTCTGCTGGTAATCGATATGCGACGCTACGTCAAAATCAAAAGCATCATCGGAAACGGTGTTAAATTATCTATTCGTTATAAGAAAATTCCTGTAAAAATATAGAAGAACAAATGAAAATGTTGGAGGATCATGTGCTGTTCAACCAACTGTGTGAGAAATGCGGTATTACTGCACCGTCCGACGTTTTGGAGTCAGTTAAAGTTGGCAGGTAAGTTGTTTGAAGTTGGTACCACCTGAAGTTTGTCATATACGCTTAACTAAAGAAACATCGGCGCTGTCGCCTCTGCATTTAAATTCAAATCATGCGAAGCTACCAACATTCTTGCTCCATAATGAAAATCATAAATTAACATTAATTCAACAAATCTTTCTGTTACAGTTCAACAGGTGAACTACAATTATCTGGTTTGTCAATAATGATACCAGTTTGCGAAATAATAAGTAAAATGCTCGCATCAAGTTCTACCATAAAATCAATCGATCTCAGCGACTGTATGCTCTTATCAAAAGGCCTCACGAGTATTCTAAATGCATTGTGCGAAGGTTCCAGCGTGATTTCACTAAATTTAAAAGGAAACAACATAAACGGTACAGTGGTAACACAACTGGGCGAAGTCTTTATTCACAACAACACCTTGAAAAAGTTAAACATCGAATGGAACAGTCTAGGATCGGACATCGATTCCTTCAAAAAGTTTTGCGACGGTCTCAGCAAAAATCACAATATCGAGGAATTGGATTTACGTTACAATCAAATATCGCCACATTGTGCAGACGCCTTATCGAAGGCATTAAAGTACAATAAATCCCTCAAATGTCTGGATCTGGCATGGAACACACTGGGCTTACAGGGTGGTGAATTGATTCTAAATGCACTTCGCGACAATAAGACTCTCCTTAAACTTAATTTACGTGGAAACTGTATACCAGATGAAATAATGCACTCGATTGAAGATTGCATCTACGAAAATCGATGTAGACGTGTAATGTCCGATACTAACGTATCGAAAAGCATCGAGATAGCCAAGAGTCTCGTTTCCAAAGAAAACATAAAGCCTGCATCGCTGAGCGATAGCGACAGCGCTGTAGAAACAAAATTGAAATACCTGAGAAGGAAAAAATGTCGAAGAAAACGAAGGAAGAACGAAAGATGTAAAACGTCCGAAATAAAATCGAGTCTGACTGAAAATTCATCGAATGTGGACACCCATTCTAACGATTCCTTGTTAACGTTGAAATTAGCTGTTTCGAATGTGACAGAGTCTAATGTTACAGGACCAATGGAGACCATGATGAATGATCAGAATTTAAAGATGGCGGAAGTCAACGACAAGATCAAGGAGCTGAATCAAATGCTGCAGGATCGTACAACGGCTATAAATTTATTGACGAATGAGATAGCAGTAAAGGCAGCGGAAGCCGACGCCGCGCGAGCTCAGGCTAATCAATTGGAGACAGAAGTTAGACAATTGAAAGAGGATCGTGATAAATACACTGCAGAGAAGGCGAAGGAGATCCTTGAATTGAAAAGGGCGCATATAGTGTCCGAAGAAAAATGGCAGGTGAGTTACAAGAGCATGGAGGAGTCTTACAATAGGGCTTTGCAGAGTAAAAAAGAAAGTGAGATAAAAGCTCGACGCTACGAACGTGATATTCATAAAAGCTCCTTAGAGATGTCAGCACTGAAGGAAAAACTTCTGTCCACCACTCAAGCTTACGAAGATTTAATATCCAGAGGAAAAACGGAAATGCATCGTCTACGGCGGGAATTGAAGGAACGTGAGAGTCGACACAAGATCGAGATGAATATTTTGAAGAACAGTTTAAAAGAAACTACCCAAGCTTTGGAGGAATGTCAGGCGCAGCTGCAGAAGACTCGCAGCGAGCTTCGCGAAACTGCTGAAAGTCAGTCGCAGCTAAAGGTTCGATTGGTCGAGATGGAGCACGTGAACGTTAGGTGTAGTAAATCGGAGGAGTCCTTGCAAAAAGTGAAAGAGGAAAAGGCTGCGCTCGAGGAAAAGCTTCAAGACACTCAAAGGATCATTCAGACGTTACAGCGTCAAGTGGCGTCGCTTCAGGGTGAACTGATCGAACCTCAGCGTCGTTACAGTGTGCTGAAAGAAGAGCTGGAACTGGAGAAACAGAAAACCGGAAGTTTGAAACAAGAACTCGCCGAGGAACGGTTCAGGTTGAAAGAGCAGACTGTACAATTGCAGAAAATGACTTTGCAAATTACCGCACTGAATACGCAGATTAACGAGATACAAGCCAGTCACGCTGAGGCTCTTCGAGAACGTGACAAAGAACGAAAACAGCTCAAGGAAATGATTGTCCATAAGGAACGTGATTTAAGCGATTTAAAGTTCGTAATATCAATTCACTTAATTACGTACTGATCATTTCTTTCATAATCAATTAACGATCTCTCTTATTTATAGGGCCGAGGAAGTACAAAGAGCTGGACAGCTTTATGCAGCGTTCAGTAAATATTTAGGATCGATCGGACCCAATCCACTTTTATGACAGATCGGTCCAAGCAGAAATTCAATTAAACGATCGAGTACGACTGTTTTTCACTTTGTATATAAGTTTTATACGTTTGTACGTCTATTTATTGTTAGATGGCATTTATCATCCACTTTAACTCTGTAGGCGTCCATCAATACAAGACTGATCTGTAACTAGGAAACAAAACGTAGTGTCATAATTAAAAAGGAAAGAATCTCTACTATATTTTTCTAGCTTATCGACACCAGTGAAGCTTTATTGGATTATAGGAACGAATATACCGCGAATCTAGGTTAATAATGCTGTGTATACGTTATACAATGGAGTTCCACGATATCGCTTACTTCCACGTATTATACCTGTCGCGTGAGGCCATATTGTATATCCAAAAACAATGTTTTATTTGCCATTGAAAAGATTGCCGGATCCATCTTTTATCCGTGTAAGAACAATTTTTATAATTAATTCACGCAAGTTGTTAGCTTTTGTTAATAAATACATTTAGGAAAGAATAAAGTACAGAGAACGTACGTGAGTAAGTAATTAAGTAATACTTGGCACTCGTGTAAATGGCTTTGAAATGTTATTGAATTCCTTTTCCTATTACGGAATTCTTGTCAATGATAAAAAATGATAATTTTATTCACGTAATACTAAACGCAGACATGGCGCCAGTACAAAAGAAAAACCATTCGTATACCGCGTTTACGATAAATCTTGACTGACTTGACTCGGTTCAATTAATAAAATTATATGCCTTAAAAATTACCTGTATCAATGTCAATGATTCTATACGCAAAGTGGAATTATATACGTATATCGTAATGACGAAAGCTCGAAGCTTAGTTCGAATAAAATTTATATTTCAAATACGTAACGCGTTACGTCATAATACTTCATCTTTACGAACGCACACGTAGTGTCTATCGTTTGTTCTGCTATATTGAAATTCCACGTAATTCAAATTCAGCTAATTCGAAGATTCCTTGCGTCGTTAATCGACTTTATTCGCGTCTCTAATTTCGCCTGAGATGCGTCTGGACATTTGCAAAACACTTATCGCTAAGTGCGTTGTACCATTGTAATATATATATATATATATATTCACACACGGATATATACGTACTCACGTATACGAATTCTAGGGAAGTCGTTTATTCTCTCTGTATCGGCGTCGGAGCGATTTTATTTATACGTGCCAAGTCGAATTCCTTGGGTGTGCACGGACTGGCGGGTAAACGAATGAGCGAAAATTTTCTAGGAAACGCTTGGAGATTATACGCGCATTTTATACAGACGTTTTCCCTACAATTTTTGTCTGTAAAACGAACCGAATACGATTACGAGAATAGAAGTGAAAAAATCGGAGAAAAAAGAAGATTTGCAAATTTATTCAGGGAACGTGTAAAAGAACGTCTTTGAATACTATATAATTTGAATTTTTAAAAGCAATAAAAAATGTAGGTCTCTTTTGTTAATGTAAATAAGACAATCTTCGATCGATTAATTAATTGCGACCTTTTTTTTCGTTTACTTGTAGCGAACATTTTGTCTTATCGAATGAACCAGACTTACCACTACTGTTTGACAAGCATACACTAGTGATTAAGAAATAACAAAAAAAAAAAAAAACGATAAAACTTTATTGGCAGCGACAATTTATATCTTGAGTATTAACCTTAACCTCAAATGGTAAAATGATTATGACTAGGAGCAACGTCGGATGTTCTTGACGGCAATGCTTACGCATTAAGGTTATTGCTTGTAACAGGAAATCGCGAGAAACGACCTATCTGCTTTTATGTTTATTACGTGATCAACTAACAGTAACAGCCGTGTTGTACGTTTCACATGCATACACATATATAGATATACATCCAACACGAAGCACAAGTACATCTACGTCAGTTATAATCGTAACATCATGATCAACAAGGCCTGGAGGACAGTAGAGCAGCTGCCAACAGACGACGGGTGATCGATAATTACCGATTCCCAGTAAAATATTAAAAGATGATAAGGAGGCTTACAGTTCGAATAAATTCCTCGTAGACATTACGCCACTCAATGTGAAAACGTTCCCAGTAAGTCTTGGTCGATTTATCCTCAGTAGTAAATCGAATTTCCTTTAAACATCTGTGTAAAAGACGAGCGTCCCTGTTGTGCGAAGACGAAAGAATCGTCTGGTTGTTCATAACCTAATATCTATAGATTCTCCAACAATTAACTCTCATCTTAGTTAACCTCTACTTAACGTGCTTGCAATATCAGAGTTGAAAAGAAAAACAAAAATTCGTAACCCGTTGTTGTGCAGTTAGCTTATCTTATCGCAGTCTACTTTACAATTGAAACAGCAGGCTCTTTCCGTAAGGTTTAATCGATCGGGTCTTTTCGGCTTTTTTCGTTAGCGCATGCGCACTGGTCTTACGGATTCGTTATGAAATTACGTGTTCTATAGATTACCCACGTAAAAGCCGTAACAGAGGTAAGACAAGTTTATTGTTTTGACGTTGCATAACATTCCTTAAATTCTGGTAGAAGCGAGATGATACGATTACGAGGCAGTGCGAAGGCGTCCTTGCGACGTCGTCTGTATGCAAGACGTCAGTTTATCCAGGAAGACTAATAAAGACAGCAGCGCCTGGCGTTCCTCTTGGCATAACAAAAATTTCCATATTTTTCAGCGAGCGTACGCATAATATCCTGGCACACTTGCTTACACTTGCGTAAACGTTTTCGATGTCTTAGGCAAATCGCGTGTATCGCGAATTCCATTTAAGCCTTGGTGCGATGCGTAAATCGACGCAAACATCGCCATTATCGTCAATTAATGTTACGTTCACGCTCGATGTGCCAATAATACAATTGATAAATTGCACGCTAAACGATTAAAAAAAAAATGGACATAAAAATAGCAAAGGTTCGAGTACTGGTAATAAATAATTCTTTAATAATTTAACTTGTGGTCTATACATTGTCGACGTAATATAAAATACATGGTTTTTTATTTTTTTGTTGCAATCTTATCATTTAACTAGGTAAAAGTTAGGCAGGACCCCACACGATATGCGACTGGATAAATCGTTATATAAGTATCCTTTTATACAGACACACAAAAAATCCCTATTCTCTATTATACGTTACAGTCAGATTAATTAAGATTCGTTAGAGACATTCGTATAGAGAGAAGGTAGACATTTGCACGTTGCAAAGTAGAAAGTAAATTATGCTAAATAATCGATTGCCAATGCAATAAGAGGTTTCTCCGATTTCCATAGGTAAAGATATACTCAGTCGGTATCATTAGGGTCCATTTCGATCGTGAGAAGTGAATCCGACACTGATCCAGCTATAACGATCCCAAAATCGTAAACGCGCATAACGCAGACAATCAATCCGAACAATCATTTTTCCCATTACTTCTTTGTCTCTCAAACCATAACTAGTTCATACCTTAGTTCGGATATAAAAACTGGCAGTTTATATACCGATTATGATAAATGATTGGGAATCGTCTATGAACAGTAGAACCTCGAGCACGGTATACAAAGAATCGCCAAATTCCGCTAAAGGTCGTTACATAAGAATGCCTCTAATATAGAGACACCTGCCCGCCTATTAACTAGATTTCTATATATACATATATATATAAATGCACGTATACCTATTTTCAATTTTCTAATTCCACAAAGAAATCATAATAAAAACGCGACAGGGTTACACATACTGTCGTCACATGCGCACGCGTACAAAAATATAATGTGTATTCGTGTGTATATATATATATATATATATACACATTTATAGTATATAGTGGCTCGACATGCTCGTGTTTTTCAATGTCAATTTAT
>JARPRG010000325.1:210252-228904 GCA_031001745.1 Hartigia nigra | reverse complement strand
GACTTTTCTTATTTTTCCTACCGATTGCCAGTAAACTGAAATATTTCGAATTTCATATAGTACGTGTATCTTCGTCTTTAACTTTTGATCGTCTTCACTGACAGAATAAACAATTCATAATACTTCTCAACTAGACACGCAAAGTTCTTTAAGAGGAATGGCCTTTCTACGAAACTCGTTATCGAGTCCAGGCGGCACGAAACGACACCACGACCCGTTTTATTACCAGTCACGATATACGGTTCTAATAAAAAAAAAAAAGTAGTTCAAACTTGGCGTTATAAGTTGCACGAGTTTTTCCGAGGAAATGCAACATTACGAATTGCGTAATATGCACTTGAAACTTACTCGATCGGGTACTTATGTCATTTCTTAACAAGATATTTTTAATCCTCGTTTCTAAGTAAAACTAAACAAATACTCAAATATTAATCAGTCTGACATTTTCTCACGCTCTCCATTCAATGCCCGTATATTTTTATCTGCTCGGAACCATCCTTACGATACATACACATGTACCATAATCGGTATCCTTTCGTCCAGGAATTCCTTTTAAAAGCGAGAAACGATAGCTGCCGATGGACGACCCTAAATTATCAAGTACTTCAATGTCTTATCGGGCATTGGTAGCGGCGACCTGTTAATCCCTCTCCTCTCCCTTAACAGTTATCTCACCTACCTACATTATACGTAGACTTTAAGAGAGACAATGTTCTTTTAGGTACTTTACGTGACTAAAAGAACGAAACTCTTAATACAACAACGCCCAAGAAAGAGATATAAAAAAAAAACAAGGAGAATGGCGTGTCCATTAAGGTGGTGGGTTACTGGAAAAATATAATTTCCCAGGAAGTAGGGGGGTTGGGGGGGAGAAGAACATTTGACAAGAGGGGGGGTCGTCGTCACTGACCCGCATCGTAATGGCGTTCTCTTTCTCTTGACATTTGACCTAACCCAACCCAACCATAACCAGGGAGGATAGAAAGATTCTCAGAAAAGTTCTGACTAGAGGATTGGAAACCTGCGGGAAAAAATGATCAATTCGTGTATACAGATATTTATAATTTCCAAAGAAAGACATTTGAACCTATAAAAAAAAATAAGTGACGATCAAGAGAACTCGATTGGCAGTCACGTCATTCGATGACCTGGTTCAAACAATATAGATCGTTATTAACGCGTTACTCGAGGAATTCTACGTCGTTGGAAGAGAAATCAAAGTGGTATAGAAAATCTTGAAAAGAGACTCGTTAGTAACAGATGCTTCCATTTTATTCCGCCAGGGGTTTCTATTTCATCTGCTTGTACCTACCCTTTCTTCTTTTCACATCTGTCACTGGCTTACTTGATCTTTCCTTTTTCACATACACAAGCACTCTGTCTCTCTTTGATCATTTCCCACGTGACATCTTTCTAAAGAGCTACTTCATCCCGGCACAGTTCCTCTCTCGAGCTTCTACGGAGCAACCGCACGGCTTGCGTGCAGCCACTTTGTACCGAAGCATTGTGCTCACCTCATACAACGCATCTGTCCGTGCTTTATTAGCCGATTTCTCGGAAGTTAAAAACCGGCGGGATATTCAAATCGCTAAGCGATGCTACACTATATCTTATTACGTAGAATTGTATTGTCGAGTCCTTAGCCAAGAGGATGTAACGTTCTACCAATGCTTTTTCAGACACTTTTTTTTTTCTTTCTCATCTTCTTATTACATTATCCAATCAAACCTTGGACTCTCTAAACATCTGTCCGTCCCGCCTTTGTTTTCGTGGAATTAAATTAGCTTTTAAATACTTATAATCGAGATAACTACAGTCGATAAAAAAGAACGAAACAAAGATCAGTAACAATACTAGTTTCGGACTGACGGCACAACACGATAACTCAAAGCGCGTCAGGTCGTAATTGCCTGAGTATTGACTTAATTATTATTATTTGATATAAAAAGGAATAATTGTAGATATATATATTTTTTAAATATTGTTACGCCATTGCACAAAGGGGTCTAAAACCAAGTTTACCAGCTTGCCTCTGCCTCCCTCAATTCTGCTTCAGGCTTCAGTCCCCTATCTCTTCTTCCACGTAGCACAGCTGTCTGCTTTTAATCTCTCGTTCCTCTTAAATTCAATTCCCCCCACGATCGTTAATCGTACCTGGGGATCAAAGTTCAAAGAACCATGAAGTCGGACGCCGCGGCGTCCGCACTTTTGTTTCACGTCCTGGGAATAAAACATCTCGATACGAATCTCCCGCACAGCTCGCAGGTGCGAGACGATTTAATCCACGAATACATTCTTCCTGCAATTTCGCCACTTTGTTTTTAATTATTGTTTGTCATTTTTTTTCCCCCCTCTATCATTACACCTTTTTCTCTTTTCCTTATTTACTTACGTAAAACTTTATGTAGATTTGTTATTGGTCAGTGGCTTCTTGCTATCGCCAGGTACCGTGACTACATCTAACCGATAACGATTTATCGCTCATCGATGATCGTTACAATTATTACGCCAAGAAACAGAAAAACTTGCGTGTAATATTGCTTATTGATCTTTTGACGATTATGACGTCATATGCGGTGATAGGAAATGACGATAAGAATTCTTGGAATTCATTTTATTCATACGTATATATCTATGTACACTTCGTCATTATATTTTTTATTTTTAATCTATTACAACATTTTCTACCTCCTCCCCTTCCTTCCCTCATCACTCATATCATATCACAATATATAAAAAAAAATATATATATATATATAGACTTTGAATATAATATACATATAATTGATCTTACAACAAGAGATATACATAAATAAATATATTAACTTGTACTCATAGTACACTATCAGCAATGTATTTATCTATCGATAACGTTACTCACGCATGCAAACAAAAATGCATTATCTTTCTTTTATTGCTACTCTCACGTACATATATACTTGTAACAAAAGTAATTTTATTTTAAAAGATCTCTACCTTATCTCCATACACGTGTTATCTTTTTATTTCCCGTGAGTCTTGCTTACAGTTACCTTGTCACTAGCCGTACCATATGACAGTACGTATCTATAACTATATAAAAAAAAAAGACAACAATCGGTCAATACACAACGTATATACCTGGCGATTAAAAATGCCTGATGATGTCACATAATAATTGTTTATACAGAAAACGTCGAAGGTCCTAGTGAATTTCCTGTTGTTCGATGGATCACATCCTGCCGCAGGAATCGTCCTCGGATCTAAATCGTTAAATCTAGGTATACAGTCGACTAAACGTCTACCGATACGTTAGTCAATAGCGAGCAGGTATTATTTTACGTTAAACATGCCATAATAAAAACAATTCAGACACGCAAAAGCATTGCGGAATTTTTTCCGCTGCATCACGCACGCTTTCAATTTACCTTAATTCAAACCGGTTTTCTTTATTCCCAACGGAAGTGGCACGTTCGTCGTGTCCTGGTATGACGATGCCATATTGACATCCGGACTAATCAATATCTGCACAACAAGTATACCAAGGGGTTCCATAAAGGGACTCAAACGTTACATAATGCATATTCATTAGTTGCCTGTACAAATATTACGATTCGATGATTATTAATTTTAATATGGATAAACACCGATCCTAAGGTCCCGTGCTAGTATTCGCTATATCGGCCAGATTGTGACGTATGACAACAGCATGACCCTAATATGACATAAAATTGACACGTGTACAAAGCGATGATTGAATTTTTACGAAATTTGATATCGTTTTGTTATTATTATCTTTTTTTCTTTCCTTCTAGTGACACTCCACGACTTCCTTCTCGAGCTCGATACTTTCTCGTTCTTTCCGGTGCTTTTTTACAACCCACTTCTCTCTCTCTCTCTCTCTCTCTCTCTCTCTCTCGCTCTCCTTTACTTTAATTTTTCTCTTAAGCCTGCCGAGAAAGACTGCCTTTCGACAAACCAAATTGCATCCGCAGATGTTCCGGCTGTGGGCCCAGACGCAATATGCCGTGTATTTCTGAGAAGACCTTCCATAAATAGCACATAAAGAACCATCCACACCGGAACGGCTACCTGGAATCGCGGGTCTAAACTGAATCGGGCCAAATGCGTTACGTCATTCGCACTATACTATTCAGTCGCTCGATATCCTCGTGATACGTCGATGACGTCGACGAGGACGTCCTTAGCTCGTCGACCAATAACAATTGAAAATGTCATGAAATATATATGTACATATATACACACCCTATGTATCTAGAAATTGTCCTCGATACTATAGACCACATAGCTACTACGTACATAAATTATACAAGGAATAGCCGTAGCGTGTACCTAACCTTAATTCGAGTCATTTGAACAGGACATATTTTACCTGTGGAAACGCGCCCTTAGTCGCTCTTGTCAATTATGAATTATAACGCGTTCCTATGCGGAATTTATTCGTTTGATTCCTCATGATTCAAAACCATGGAATTCGCTTTCTCCCAACCTTTTGTTCCTCTCGCCATTTATTAATCCTTTGTCTTTTCCCTCTTTATATTCTCACGACAGTCAAACCTCACCGGGACATAAATCGTATTATGACAGAAGACAACCAGCAATATTTATTCGATTCCAAGTAAGACATTCTTTAGCCCGTATACCAGGTAAGTAACCAACGTGTTTTTGCCGTCATCGGACGATGCTTTTTGTCAGCCGTTAGACCGTGGAACATCGTCACGCGATATAACGACAATATAATTGGATATATCACAGAGATTATATCATGGATATTGAAAAGAAAATTGTCATTGAACATATAACGAAAAATATAATAATAAAAAAACCCGTACGATTACAATATAATTGACATTCGATATAGGGTTATAACGAGTGTATACGCTTTATCGGTATCTCAATATAACGATATAACGCTATATATTACGTGGCTATATCGCATTACCTAGAACGACGTAATTGTAGGATATATCGTAATTTTAGCTGTCATTATCTTGAGCTGTTCTGAGCGTTATAATTTGTAAAATGCGTTAAGGACTTTTTTTATGCTTTATAGTGATTATACGTGTGCGCATGTGGCTCTTGTAACTACATGTATATGTGTACCTGCTGGAATATAATCGTTGCGGCAGGCGCATTGCTGACTTCGATATCTCCTTCCAGCAACTGCGATTCTCCAAAAGTCGTTAAAGTCCCTATCGGTAACGACTTGCCGGAACTCAACGGAGGGAGGGACTATAGCCGTCACGTTTTCCTCACGGGCTTCGTCCTCCGATAGCGTTGCTTTCGCCGAAAGAACGGGCACCTTCTTTTCATGGGGCGCCTCGAATCTCGATCATGGGTGAACCGAAGGCGAAGAAAAAAGATGACGAATGGGGGAAACGATAAAGGGAATTATATCACGTTCAGTGAAGTAGGTAGGAACGAGATAGAATTCGCGATAGAATTTAGAAAAAGTATTGAGATACAGAGATAAGATTATTGATTTGTATCATATAGATGCTTCGATTAAAATTAATTTTCGTTCTTCAATGTTTTATGGTTTGTTCATTTGGTATTAACTGGTTTACTTCTTTTTTTTGTTTGACGATATCGTGGATTTAAGTCTGTTTGCAGTAGTTATGGATCGCGTGGGTTAAAGGTTTGTTTGCGGTATGCTTGGATCGGTACACATTTTTTTTTTATTGTCTGCGTGGTTATAAATTCGAAATGGTCGAAATTCGTTGCGTAAAAAATTGACGCGGGCTCCGTGAGGACCGAGCTTTTAAAGAGGCCTGTATACGCGAGCAGCCTTTACCGCCGTCGAAATCGATCGGTTCTCGGTACAATTTAAATAAGTCACGCTCGATTTGGTTTGCGCGTATCAAAAAAATTGCTTCGTGGAATTGCCGGCAGAGGGACGTCTGTGGCTTCGGGTACGATAAAAGACGATGCTGCCTCCTGTGAGGTTTGAACTCACGACCCCTGGTTTACGAGACCAGTGCTCTACCACTGAGCTAAAGAGGCTACCTGTCCGAGAAGAAAAAAAATAACGTATAAGAATTACAATGTCTGTCGATACGTTATTTTTGGCGAAAATAAACAATTCTTTAATTCTTAATTTCTTCCTATATGAATTTTGCCAATTTTTTTTTTATCGTCCATCTTTATCGTCACGTGACTTGCCATTGAAATATCTCGTCGACAGAAACTTTATCGTCTGCCTTTATTCTGTCAAATTAGTAATATTCTTTCTCACGGTTCTTTTTACGCTAATGTCCAAACGATATTACTTTTTTCAATTTTAATACCGTAGCATTTTGTTTTTGCCCTTTACAATTTTAGACACGCAAACCCCATATTGGATCGAGGCTTGATTGCTCTCTCGGTACTTGTTTACCTCGAAATATGATGCGGGAAAGAGGATGATAAATTGTCATGGAACAGAAACGTACGATCCTATCAATTTTAAATGATCGAGCAGTGTCATTCTACCGAGAAGCACGCATGACAATCACGCGACTCTTGTAGTAAACTGTACTTAAATGTGACTTGTGGGTTCTTTCCAAAAATTAATGCTTGTATACGTCCTCCCTTTCGAGCGCTACTATTATTAAACCACAACTACTATCGATTACAAAATTATACTGAATCATTCATATAAACATATTGTGTGTGTCTGTATATTATTCTAATAATAATATAGTTAATCACCTATATCAATTACAGAGTTATCGATCAAAACAAAATTTATATACGTTCAATCAAAATCCCCAATGACTGTCAATAAAAAAATATTATAGAAACTCAAAATAAGAATGAAAAATCATTTTTCTATCTTCATATAAAAAATTATAACTTTCATCCGAATGATTTTTCAAGGTAATCGACAAAGGCAACAAGGCTATCGACAAAGTTTGTTTGGTCGAAGAAACGATTGTCCGAGAAAAATCAATTAATCGAATTAAGTAGAATCGATTGGTAAGTAGTAGCGAGAGTGAAGCTAAATCCGTAATGAAAAGGGAGGATAATGAAATCGCTCGTTAGTATCGACAATCGCGCTACGGGATTCCTACAGTACGGTATAATGTATTCTTTTGCGTTCCGCGAACGGCGGTAATTAATTTTTTGCTTCATCAAGAGAGATTTCAATTACCGGCGAGAGACCGCCACCGGTTAAATGACTGCCGGATTTCTGGAAGGGAGCTTTACTCGGAACGTGGCAAGAAAAATGGCCGTCTGGGTCCCATGGTCGTTCCTCTTCCTGTCGCCAATGAACACTTTTAATCGCAGACAGTTTATAATTGCCGTGAAAAAAATAATACTCGAGAAAATTTCTTAATTATTACTCGTCATCCTATAAATTACTCGCCAATTCGAAACCCAGCGACGTGAACCGATCGAGACGAATATGGATAATTTATTTAGCAGAAATGAACATAATTTTTTTTCTTTTTAAATTGAAAACGTCAGTCTTACTCACGTATCGCTTGTCCACGAAGTATCAAATTTTTGTAGAAATTTTGTCGAGCTTCGTCATAATGCTTTAAGCCGTTTTTTTTTATCCGTCACCAAAATTGGGTTCAAAAGTCGCACAACACTCGTTACGTATATCGACGCTTGTAGGTTGTCACACGTAGGAGCCTACGTAAAAGAAAAGAAAAACAATCCAGTAGGTGGTATTCTGTGAAATTCAATGATCTTGACTATACTCATATTCCTGAAAGAATTCGTCATACGTCATAGTCCTCCGTATCAATCGTATCCTAATTTTCCTCCGAAGTTTCACGAGCGTAATTTACATAAGGCTTTACAATTCGAAGAAGGTCTTCGTGGAAGCCATGAAAAGAGTGCTAAATCAAGTATAGGAAAGAGCCACTTAAATATAAATACACATTATATCGGACAGAATAACAGATGAAAGTGTTACGAGAGAGACGTATAAACTTATAAAAGATATAAAAAAAAAAGAAGAAAAAAATGTAAAAAAAAAAGGTCATGGCGAGGACTCGAACTGACCCAGATTTTTCGTAGCGTGCTCTATTTTCGCCTTTCCGCGTAAGACAGTCACTCGGGCGGCCATCTTGGCCTGTGTTTCGGCCAGCTGTGTTCCGTACTAAATGATACCCAGGTTATGGTTTGACGTATATGCAGCACTGCGTGTCTCTCCGGCACCAGGAAGTTGCATTAGAGGACAGAACGCTTCACGATCACACATTATAGACTTAGGCTCTTTTACGTTTCTACGAATTGTTGACTAGACTATTTTGATACGATCCTGACCGCTTCTCGGAAGCCGACTGGTTAATTCGGTCGGCAGAAAACAACTAAGTACTATGGCATACAGGCTGATACGTATGTTGCGTGTGGACTATGTTTTAAAATAGTATACTTAATATGCTTATGTATTAACCTAAGTACCCATAATGCATTGCGTAAATATAAAATGGAAGTAAAAGTCACATTGTCTCAAATGCGTGTTTAAAAAATGTGTCTACTGTTTCGTCATTGGTACGGTCAGTATATAAATTTAATCATTCATTCTTCATATATACATATAATGTACTGTGTATGGATTATGATTAATAATTCATACTAATATATATTTAGACCGAATGAAATGAGTTTTTGAAATGTCTTTGATCTGTTGCTGATTTGATTTTTATCAAACGATTTAATTTGCTCTATTTTGTTTTGGTTATTAGAAATATTTTTCACCTGGATTGTCTTTAACGGTACTAATATTAATGACTCATAAGTATCGATACGTATCTCGTGAATTTTTTTTTTTCATATCCGATGCGATGAGTATTTGCTTATCAGTCAGTTAGATTTTTTTCTACGTACTACGTCGCGTGCTCTTATCATCTTATCAGATGTGTAATCGCGTCGTTTTATTGCCGTTGCCGAGGAAATCTATTCTAGAGAAATTACTAAGATTTCGGATAAAGTCAAGCTCGTAACGATACAAATGCTTGTCAGTCTTATTTATTAATATTATGTTACTATATTGTTAATTAAAAAAATCATATATCCTTGTCTTATTTTTGCTTAACATAAATCAATCTGCGGTCGTAGAATATCGAGCGATAATATTTCAAACAATATTTTTCAGTAGCAACAAATCACAATCATAATCAATTTTGATTAATCGGATTATCCTAAAACTTTCAACACAACTGGACTTCGCGAAAACGTCGTTCGCGATACTGTATCTAGTCTATGACATAGTCATAAACCTTTAATAGTTCCCAGAAAGCTCGTATAGCGAATCTCATTGAGTCGATTTCGGAAGGTCACCAAGTGACGTCACTCAGAGCTAATGGTAAAAGAAAAATCTATGTTTAAAGAGAAAAATTAATTTTGAAGGTCCACTTTTTTTTGCACAATGGCACACCAGGTGACGTCAGGCATTAAACTTTTAAAATATGAAGATTTTCTGTCCCTCGACTTTGGCTAATGGCGTCATGAAAAAATGGCGACGCAACGCATTACGTAAACACCCCTTCCCAATCCAGCAACCCACCAAACCCCTCAAGAATTTAAATTACGCAGCAGCAAGAAGTTTGTCGCGTCGATATAACTTTGCCAAAAATACTTGCTCTACCATGCCAAAACTCTATTACCAATTGTCGAACGAATGGCGCCATCTTATTATTAGACCCTGTCTTACCTGACGGGCAAACTTTGCACGCGCGCTAACGACTAAATATGTCGTCGCGTGTGTTCGCAAACACGATGGCGTCGACGTCAACTGACGAAAATACGAAAATACTACGGATGCCAGACAGTCTGGCAACGTCACGGGACGGTTACTCATCATATCTCAACTCATCGTATTTCTTTCATTATAATTTTTTGTTCTCCTTTCTTCTTCTTAAACCCCGTACATTTAATTCTTTACTTTTTGTCATTCCTTTCGAGTTACTATTTTTTTTTTTGCGTCCATGTACGCCTTTGTCAGACCACCCTTTAACCTTTGCACAATCTTCCAGCAGAGATCTTATGTGGTATCTTTCTTCTCTTTGTCTATCCTTCTCTCTCTCTCTCTCTCTCTCTCTTTGCCAATCCACAGGAATCCTTCCAGGAACACGTTGCGATTCCAATGGACGAAACCTTCTTCGGACGTGGCTGATTCATCGAGCGGAATAAATCTTATGCTTACCCGTCAAGATATCCTCAGGTAGATTCCCCATTCATGTCAATTTTATTCTGTACTCGTTACTCGTCACGATGACGATGACTATTGCGACGATGAAAGTTACACAAGTATTCGCGAGCGATTTTGTGTCTCGTAGTGTACATGGATATACGGATCTTAAATTTTTGGTATATGGAGGTTGCTGTGTATTTTTCGTACCTGATCGCCACTGATCCGTTATCCTTTCTCTTTTGAGTGGAGATCGTGCGTGATGTAATACAGAATGACGTTCGGTATACTCGATAATGAGATGAATCAGTTCTAGAAATAAATCGAATAACGTTACCGAAATAGAATTCGCGAGTAACCGTTAATTGATCGTTAAAACGATTTCTAGACTCTCGTAAGAAAATCGAGACCGTGACATTTTTGTGGATATTTTTAAATCTAAAGGTCGCTCTCAATTTTTATCGCTTCATGAGAAATGGTCCTAACTTCGTACTGGTACGGAAATATATATTTACCTTTTTTTCGATCTGACACTAAATACAGTTGACATTCTAGATGCATATGTGAATTCTTTCCAGGGAATTTTATGTATATTTTTATAAGAGCGTACGAGTGCCAATTTAAAAGAAGAAAAAAAGACTTTTTACACAAATTCGAAACAGATATTTCCAATTGACCTTTAAACGCAGTGCGCGTCACTCTTGTCGATATCTTTTGTTACGATCTGTATGCACGTGATAAATTTTCCAGTTAATTGGTATCTGATAAAAATTCTACGAAAGATGAATCGGTATAGAAAACAATGTCAGCACGAAAGGATAGTTGTACCCTGAAAACGATGTTATGGGAATTTCATGAAAATCCATGACTCTGAATCTTTCATTTCTTTTTTTTTTTATATTTACATCATTCCAAGAACTCGTTATGAGAATCGATAAATTAATTCCAGCCACCTGCACGAATTCCTATATCTAAATATATATGTATATACTCATGTATTATCCATATAAAATCTAAATACCACTGATTTCCACAAAAATATTCGTACCATAAAATTCTACGTAATTTCACGCGTGATCGTTCATGCAAAAAAGCAAAGCAAACAGTAAAAGACAAGGAAAGAGATCGTCAACAATTCATATTTACAAATGCATATTTCCCCGAAAAGTCACAATACCAAAAGACAAATCCCAAGAGCAAATCGTACCGATCGTTTACTACGTCACATTATTATTATTCGATCCAAAAAAAACAAATTTATCACACGAGTCATCCTTCATTCGGACATTTAACATAGGATACATATTCAAAAAGGTCAAAGGGCATTCGTACACACTTCAACATCGTCTTACCCATAATGCATTAGTCTAAATCATATACAGAAACTTTCTTAAGAGTTTGTTCCAGGAATCGTTAAAAGACCCACGTGCCATTATAGTCAATCAGTATATAGATATGTATTATGTAAACGCTATATCTTCAAGGCAGTTTACATTTTGATCGGTGACACGCGACAGCGATTGTTATCGCTTGGGAATTGTCCTAACGAGTCGCGTTCAATCGTATCGTAGCCCGGATTACTTTACCAGCGCACGAGTAACGTGAATATAACCTCAAAAGTCGTGTGACACCCAGGACAAATCGCTCGAGGGAATTCGATACATTCGATTCCTCAATGAAGTCCATCAACGTCGAGATTCTTTACGATAACTCGACAGTTAGTCACTGTGTAAACAGTTAAGGAAGACATATGAACGCGGCTTAAGCTAATCGTCCCACGTAACGTTACGTTTATCCTTTTCTCTTGTCCTGCAGTTAATAACCAGCTGATTTATAAAGATCAATGCATTCGTTAATGTTTGTACAGAGAAGCTGCGACGGAAAGAGGCATAAAGACTCGGGCTACAGAAAATGTTTTTGTATACATGAAAAATGTATTATGAATACATTGTGAAATTAGGAGGTTAGATTTTTTGTTTTCGATCGATACAAATTAGAAGGGGACGACTTTTTTAACTAACGTTAAATTTGATATGGACTTTTTAACGTGATTGTCGTATAAGGATCTATTAGCTGAATAGGTTTTCATAATAATTTATATATTTTTTTCCTGAAATCCGGAATGTACACAAACACTGTCTATAGAGACATTTCTTTTTAATTATTCAAATCTTTAAGCTTCGGCTTTAGGCTAATTCCAATGGATACTATAGAATGTATAATAAAAGTACGACGCGCCCTCTAGTTCTTCGAGGTGCCGACAAAGAGATAGATTATCACGCGATTCCACGTATACGCGAGAGAAAAAGGAAATAGGATGGCGGACTGGATCATGAGTTCTCGTAAAAGCAGACGGTAAGATCATGATTCCTTGTAGAAGAGTCACTGGGCGAGAAAGGGGGAGAGGAGGGGGATTGGGAACCTGAACCCTGCAGGGATTGAACTCTTATTCGGGGAAGTCGACTAGGATCCTATATAAGAGATCCTTACCGAATCGTCCTTCCCATAAAGCCTCGTCGTCCTAAGAGCCAGGAACCGACATTACTTAAGAGGAAGTCATCTTCTTAATTCTCCATACCGAAGATAGAGACCGATTCTCAGGAATGACGGACTGGGACGGGGCCCGTACCATGAATTTCTGAGGAATAACAAAATTTCCATATAAGATTGACTCGATGAATATTTTTTGTATTTTTATTCATCATACTTTCTGCTCATTCAAAATGGCC
This sequence comes from Hartigia nigra, assembly GCA_031001745.1. Lineage (NCBI taxonomy): Eukaryota > Metazoa > Arthropoda > Insecta > Hymenoptera > Cephidae > Hartigia > Hartigia nigra. The sequence goes on along the minus strand of JARPRG010000325.1, from coordinate 216,049 downwards.
TTTATGCCTTCCTCCGGCTGAAACGTACGGTAGAATACTGTTGCATACTGTTGCACGGCAGGTCGTCGTTATTCATCCTGGAATAATTCTTTTGCCAGCGACGAGGGCGACAGCTGTCGGTGGAATAAAATTTACTTTGGACGTTCCACGAATCCTGTACCTGGACTGTACGGATGGACGCTTCTGATTGGATCCTTTGCCTCTTTCCTAACCACGTGATCCTGGACTTGGCTGTGTATGAATAACCACACCCTTTCCTGTAACAAGACCAGTAACAACCCCTTTGTTAGGAAGAGAGAGAAAAATGGGTTTTTAGACAACCCCCGCCTCTGGGCCCACCTTAGTTGTACCTTCTTCCGGGAATGGGAATCATCCTTCGTGAGACACACTTCAGGGAATGATTATAAATGATCCTTGAACGAGTTCCTGTGTTCGTACGGCTCGCTGGATCCGATAAAGCAAAACTTTGTACGTGGAACTCGATTTACTCGACTACGGGCGCGAGCGTCGTTAATCATTTTCTTCTTGATGCTAACGAGAAAACGAACGCCATTATTATCGCTATCATTACAGTCGACGTATACGTATACAAAACGCTATTACTGATATACGATTTTTTTTCTTATTTTCAAAGTTTTATTACCTCCCGGGTTTTTTATTATTCGAGGATTATCGTTTTGGACAGAATCATGACTGATGGATGTCTCTGATTTGATCGCTAATAACTTCTGATGACATTAATCACGATCATTTCTCTTTACATTCCTCAGAATAACGTACGTGAAAATGAAGTGGTCATTGTCTTAAGCAAATGAGTAACTCGTTGTCATTTAGTGATAACGAATGGTAATCGTCATTCTTGGGATTAATCAATTGTGGTTGTACAGAATAGAGAATCCCTTAGTTATCTTAATATCCATGTATTAAGATGACGTCATTGTCGGAAGATAACAGCATCATGCTTAGGAAATACCTCAACGTTGACAATATTATTCCATGTCCTGTATTGTTTTACAATAAAAAGTAGTTTAGGCGAAGAAATTCGCGACGCGATGAAAATGCATGACTTTTTATATTTCCTTTTAAAACGCTTAATTTCTTTCATTCGGTAAGATAACTCACTTTTTCGAACCACAGTTTGTATCGTTAGGCATTCATTCTTATAGATTGACAAGGAAGAATATTTGAAATTTCATAGCGCCCGCCATCTAGGAAAGATCCTTTGAAGCTTGTGATTAAATTGAAAGATTCAAGCGATTTATAAACACTGGTAAAGCAAGTAAGTGTCTCTTTGTGAATCACCACTGAATATTACTTAATGTTATTAAAAAATAATAATTGTTATTGTGGATTAGGGAGAGATAGAAATAATTTCAGTAAGTTAAAGATTCACTCGTTATATCTCTACTTTAATACAGTCTCATTCAAGATTCTTAATATACGTACGGATATATTCAGTGTACATAAAATTGCCTATCCTCAGGCGCCGAGTATATTGTATGACGGTTTGCATATCTTCAGGAGTTTTAAAACAGTCAATATTGAGTTACGGCATGGCGCGTAAGATGGTGCCACTAACGATTTCTAGATGAATAGTACCCTATTTTCTGTCTGACCGTTCGATGATCAGAAATTTGTATATAAGAATTTGGTTGCATATCCTGCATACGTATTTACTTTAGCGATATTATCGATTACCGTTGAATAAAATATGAATACACTGACTGCATCTTTACTGAAATAAATAATCGACTTCACCGGCGCTATAGTCGCTTTAATATCAGTCTAGAAAACTTGGATCATTAGAGACAATAAGATCATGGTAAACAAAGACCAGATGAGACCCTGCTTTTTTCTGTGTGTGCCAAGAGGACACAAGCAACAGTACAAATAATTATTTGACCAGTAAATATTTTCTCTCTTTACAAGCTACAAGCTCGTTCGAAATGAGCCAGCGTCCAAATCAGGACAGGATACCGGTACCAGAAAGAAAAACAGGATTTATCCTGTAAAGTATAAAAGGATTCGTGTACGGCTGGTCGCTATGTACACCGCGGCGACATTAAAGGCGCACTCTCACCAAAAGCAGCGATCCCCAGTCACGACTATGTAAGTAGCCATAATGAAACACATCACGATCTCCTCCCTACTTACTTAGTCCGCCATATCTGACTATTTATTCAGCAATTCCTTTTTCCCTCGTTAATTTCCCTTCTTAAGCCATTGCGTACCCCCTGCTCTTTCAATTCCTTTCATTCCGGAGCCACGTTCCGCGCGCACTTACGTTATATCCAAAGAAGAAAATACCAATCGAGACACTTCCTCAGGCTTTTTGGCCCTCTTGCCAGTCAATACGGTGAAAGTCCCATCATCAACCTCAACAAGGAATGCAACGTTAGAATGGTAGTGATCCAATTATCCATATCCGATCGAGCGACCGCAGCGCCACACAATCAATGATAGAGACTTAATTTGAAACATTCGATTCGCTCATATTAAGTATGCGGTTGTGAATCCACTAAAGAATGCAAATACATTAAAAAGGAAAGAGGGAGAATCTTTCCTTTCTTATCCTGCGTAACTTTCTCTTCGAGAAAGAAATGTGTTAATAAAGACGAAGAATCTGTTTTCTTCAGTTTTGATTCCAATTTATGCCACGGGCACGCCCTCTGAACATGGCAGGGCTTTTGCGTACTACTCGTGGCGCTACTGTCGAGAGATCCTTTTACTATAGTATCTATATAATTTTATTAATCCTTTCAAGTATGCATGAGTTGATCGACACTAAAGTAATTGTTTAAATTCGTTAGCATTTTGAACTGGCATAATATTTCGGCCATTTTAAACCTACAAACTTTGACTTCAGATTCGGATTAAAAAATTATCAAAAATTCCTAATACTAAATTTCATGCAAATTGAACAATAAATATGTTTTATCACTTCGACAATGTGTTACTTATATACAACTATGTTTCATAGGGTTAATGGAAAGTTTTTACGTTACCTTTTTTTAAGATCCAATTGACTATATTATATTACACACAGAATGCTTATAGACAACAATATTGTCTAGCTTGTTTGGCCGTGGATGTTAACTTAGCCGCTCGTCCGTATAACGAGGCCTCTTTATTTTCTAAACGATCCTTAAGTGTACCACTTTTTATAAGGGACACTTCTTCTTCTTCTTCTTCTTCTCCTCCTCATGACTACCACATAGCCAGTTATTAGCGGGTGCGCCATGACCTTTTTTATTTTGCGTACGACACTTTCGAGATGCTCGAGGTAATCAGTCGTGGCGCGTCCAGCTGCACTTTTTTCTTCAACTCTTTATGCCGACAATGCACGAATAATTGGTCAGTCAACCTTCTCAAGGTAGAGAAGACTTATTCACTTTGCGATATAAACGTTCTCTCCATGTGTTCGCTTAAACGTAGTTAAGCAAAGTCATTATAGAATATTTGAAAATTTGTATATTTTAAATACAAACGAATTTTTCATTTTTCTCATTCGTATAACGAATTAAAATCTTTAACGTTCATTATTTATTTCATTATCGATAAACAGCATCCATTTTTACGTTGCATATATATCATCGTGTAATGTGCAGAATTTCGAGAGTACCAGAGATCGTTAAGTTAATCCCACCACCCGGACAGCTTCCAGGTAGAAATTAACGCGGTGCGTTTTTACTTCCGGTGGGTACGCCTCACCTCAAGGTAGATGGACACATGTTACAGTTGATATGGGCCAGGATTGGGCAGGATGCCCGTATAACGACTACCGAGACAGAATAATGAGCCATCAATCCTGCCAGAAGAGACTCTTCCTGCAAGTAATCGTCGGGATTGCTCATTAGCGGAGTTTGAGATCTGGTAAAAAGTTCACTTTGAAGTTGGATCATGATCTGGACCTTTTGACTGTTGAGAAAGAGAGAGAGGGAGAGTGAAGTAAAAAAAAGCTCAAGTAACCACCATCATCGGATCGATCTATTTCTGATTGAAGTTTTCCGGAGATCAATGACCTACGGTCGGTAAGGAAGTTTTTTTTCCCCCTTACATAATTCCCAAGTTCAAAATCAAGGGTACGAATTTATCAAATCTAATCGTCATAGACCGGATTATAGTTATATCGCACGGGTTATATTACAAGAAGATTGTGGTGTATGATTTTCAATCGCGTCTTTTTTAATGACAAAATGATTTAATGATGATAAAATGATACGAGTTCGTCAGGCATACTTGGAGCGTATCATAAATAGAACAAATATCATGAGTCAAATAAGTGGGGAGTCGATATTAACGATTTCGTTGACAAAAAGTACTACGCCAACCGGATGGAAACCGGGACCATCCGATTTCACGTTTAAGCGTTTTAACGTAGAACTACGAGATCCAATCAGTAATTCCTCGTAGTGTAATCGTAGATAAAAACTTTGTAGAAATCGTCAGAAAATATGGATTGGATCGATATCGATATAAGTAGGTGTTGAAAAATTGTGAATAAAAATCGATGCAGTCCAAGAAGTCGCGCTCTGAATCACAGTCGGGTCTAATGTAAGTCCGACATTCTATAAGGTACTTATCCATTTTATGACAGTTTATTCGTCGCTGAACATTTCTCACGCCGGTAGCCATTAGAGTAGTAAAACAAAAAAAAAAGAAAAATTTCAAAAATTATATTTACAACCTCCGTAAGCCATTACTCGCGCGCCAAGAATGAAGTACCGAGACACCAGGGATGCTGCGTTCCTCGCGGCTATTGATATGATTGATACAGATTTTCTCTCTCTCTCTCTCTCTCTCTCTCTCTGTTTTCAAAGAAATTTAACAGCCCCTGTAATCTCCTTTAAAGACTTCATCAGAGCCATAAAAAATATTTTATGGTAATCCATTGTGAACCTTTCATTTTCCATCCAAGCCCAGTATCTCGTTCGAAGTATCAGCTACCGCAACTCTAGAATTTCATAAATGAATAATTTTCTTAAAATGTACCAATCCCATTTATCTTTACGTTAATCGTAGTATTTAATCTAAGTATTATCATCCATCAATATAATGATCATCATCGTCCATCATTCATCTAAAAACCCTCATAGTAATTTTTCGGAAGTGACTCTTCTCCCCTCCAATAACAATTGTCATCTGAATTTCACGACCTTCGCGCTCGACTAACTTCTTACTACCTGATCGAGTCTACTGACTTTGATGACTCTTTTCCACCTATTAGGATTAAACGTGCAAGGCCATAATGATGCTACCATAAATAATATCTATACACAGATGGCTGAACTGTCGTACTAGTCGTATTACGGTATCCATATCTATTATGTTGCACATCAGTAGTCAGCTGGGACATAGGATTCATACTTAATCCAGAAATCATTCAAGGACTCCAGTACGCTGCAAGACGATCGGAATGTAATTGCGAATCCGGGATCTATGCAATTACTTGATTTCAATGAGAGTCAGCGAGGACTAATATACGGTGAGCATTATGGCGTTCAGTTCACTTCGATCTATGGTTAAAGTTTCTTGGGACACCATTATTCTTATTATTATTATTAGCGTCATCATCATCATCATCGTAATCATTAATGATGGAACGGCACGATCGGGGCTCTGTAGATTGTTGACTATATTACCAGGTATTACCGACGACAGATAATCCAGAGTGATTTTCGTCCGGGACGATTATTAAATATATACGAGCTATTGATACGCGCCGGCGTAACGGATCGACGTGATATTTCAAAATTTGTACGATTTGATTCGCCTTTCGATTTTGCCATTTTTTTTT
>JARPRG010000325.1:175804-194518 GCA_031001745.1 Hartigia nigra | reverse complement strand
AATAACCCTGTACATTACCGACCTGTTTATATATAAATATATACATACATCCTTTTCTTGATCCTTTCTCAACCCTATCCCGTTGGGCAAAGTAATTTAGGTTAATCGTATCGTTACAGGCTTGTTTTTCCGATGCTCCGCTGACGTCACTCTTCCTGTTTTGCTGCAATACAGCTCGAGCCACTATCCCACTCTCTCCAGCAGTATTTTCTTGCAGGCTTCTCAGTTATTTCAGGATCATTACCAGAGTACATCAGGCATACAATTCATTCAATTTCACACGGTAACGCGAGACTTTAAAAAAAAAAGAACTACTTAGCACTGTTACATTGTAGTTAGTGTAAATATACATTTAAAATAATAATAATATATAATTAGCAAGAAACAGGGTGCAAGAGATTTTACACGAAGTCCTCGATTCGCAAGGACGAATATTTCTTTCTGTATTAATTTAACGGTTCGCTTAAGGACGTTGCTGTGTATCCGCTATACGGGTCTCTGGTTAAATGGCAAGAGATAAATACGAAGAAAGAAAGAAAAGATACCGAAAACACTGTTGCGTAGTGAGATCACGATTTCGTGATCTCTAGCAGTAAATCTGTACGAGTGTGCTGATATGTTTTTGAATGTCTAACTTTTTTTCTGTAGAAATGTCGTTTTTTTTTTATTATTTTTTTTTAGGAGGGAGGATTTTTCAAATCCATTCGTTCACCTAGCTGGGATGTCGGGTACGGTCGATGAGAGTAGATTCTTGGCAGAGACAAGGAAGACATAACAGTTTCCATGTAAACCGTATAGAATGACGTTGACCCTAAAGAATCGAATGACTTGTTAACTCGATATTATATAGTGTCCAGAATCCGTCTGCTTTTAATCCGATAAAAGGAACGTGATTAATTTGAATAAAGGCAATTTGTAATGGCTAAAATCCCGGCACGATCTCACGTAACGTCGCGGAGTGACAATTGTTTCACGATGATTGGAACAATTAGCACGCGCGACGCGAAGAATCCTATTGTTCGTCAATGGCGACAAAACACGTGGACGTCGTTCGCTTCCTTTTCCTTCTTCGTCGTGGTCCTGCTGCTGCTGCTGCTCCCCTGAATTTCTGTTTCGTTTCGTCTGGCAAAACGTCCTCTTCATCTCTCTCCGTTACGTTTTTCACCGTGACCGGACGCCATTGTCGCGAGTTCGTTTCGGGCTCGTGCCGCGTTGATAGTTGGCGTGAGATGAAAAAAAGACTTGCCGATGAAGGAAGCGACGACCCATTGTCCCTCGCAAATAAGATTCCCGTAAAAGATCAGTGGGAGAATGAGCGACGTAATGAAAGAAGAAGAGAAAAGGTCGAGAATTTTGACGAAGAATCTTCACGTACGAAATCCTAGGGATATTTGAGGTTCTAGGGATTTTCTATTAGAAACGTAAGAAGCATCGTTTATAGGTCTTTAATATGCACCACCCGTTTAGCTAACGAACTATGCTGTTCGCTGACTTTCTTCATTATTTTCTTCTGGTGGTATAAATAGCCACTGTGTGTATATATATGTATAAATTTTTACATAATTCAAAGTGCACCTGTTCGACTCTGCGTTCCGTTGGTTAAGGTTCGTTCTCACAAAAGGCGCTCAAAATGCGTCAATCACCTTCGTATCTCGTATGCGTTACACATATGAACGAGGATGCTGACAGCGTGAGTGACTTCAGGGAAGTAACGGCTTTTTGTCGCGTGCATAGTCCATACTGGATGAAGGTAAAAAAGGGCAACGATACGTCGACTACATTTCGTAATTCGATATGTGCCAGCTCCAGCGACTACTGAGCATCACGAAGACTCCTTGCACTGGACACGTAACGACGGGAAATTGATGCTTACGAGATTCATAGATGCGGTGGTTTAGTTGTCGCGGTTGGGGTGTTTTGTTTCTTCAATATCATGAAGATTGGTTCGACTTGGTAGGAAGAGTTCATTGGCAGGGTCGTGAAAGTCACATAGTTTTGCCGTCAGTCAAGAAGGTGAAAAGGCACGTAAAAGGGAAGAAAAAAAAAAAATGTATCGTTACTTGTACCAAGGAAAGTGGAATGAACGTGACTAGCGGTATAACGTCAATCAAAATGTCAACATTGTAACGATGGTAAAACAGTTTTTGTTGTGTCGAAAAAATACGGTACATTGTTTATCATCGGATGGTAAAGCAGTTGTCGCGTAAAGCTTTGTTATCGATTGTAGCGATTTTTTTTAGTTCGTCATAGTCACACAGATGGCGACATCGAATTGGTTTGTGCTGGCACTAAAATGTATTTTTTTTTCATTTTAGAATTTCGTTAAAAACTTCCCACCAGAGATATCGAGTTTATTTAGCATGTAACTTTTACTTTATAGAGAATTAATGGTTATAGAAATTATTGCAATCTAATATGCTTGCAATAAATGTAATTCGCTAATTTTTTGACGTATAAAGCTCATACGATTAATCTTAGTTTATGCGTGAAACCATTATCCATAGGAAGTCTTATTTTCTCTATAGAATGTTCAGAAGATTATTAGAATAAGACGACTCCAGGCGGAAATTACTCATGACAAACTTTTATTTTTCATTCATACCTATCTCTTCAATTTTTTCTTACCTGGTCTCTCCCAGTCTAGTTTCTCTCTCTCTCTCTCTCTCGTCCTTTACCGTACTCTCTCATCACGTCTCGTATGTCCCGATCGTTACTTTCCATGGAGTCGCGCGGCCTTCGAAGGCCTTCCGTTGATTCCACTCTGGAATGCGTGACTCGTCAACTTTACAACCTGCTTTCAATTACCGATCGTCGTGCTTTTGTTTCCTACAGGAGGATCCCAATCTTACGGCACCACGATTTCGATCCTACGAAGTAAAATAATACTGTAAAGACCTATTATATAAATAAGGAATAATTTCTTCTCCTTGTTTCAATGCATACTTTAAATTTCCTAATTCGACGAAATCACTTTTTACATTAGAGAATGAGTAAGGAAAAAAGAACAAAAACTATAAGTCTTTAGAGCACTCGGTTAACAAATGGATTACATTTTTTTTCTTTTATCTTTTATCTTTTCAGTTTATCATGCCGACCAAATTGCTACTTCTGGTGTCATTAGTGGCCAGTATCACAGCAGCGCCACTAGAAGACACCCTGGACAACAGACTGCCAACCGAGGATGCTGCTACTCCAGAGGAATTCACAGTTAACCAATCCAAGGACTCAACCACGATATCAAAAAACATCCACGAGGAAGACCTCCGTAATTCCAGAAGTCTTCAAGGCGAATACGAAGAAACTGTTCAGTCCAGTCCGGAAGTGGAGAGCGTCGCTGGCATCGTCGCTGACGAAGCAAAGGGTAAATCCTCAAAAAGAGGTCGCAAGCACAAAGCCTTCTTCATAGACTACCCCTTCGTCCCTCAAATACCGAGTTTCCCATCTTACGACAATTACGAGGATCTCGAAACAGAGGGTCGCACACCAGGAAATCGGAAGCGCTACCAAGAGAGCAACATCTACTACATCCGTCTTCCACCCACGCCTTACATGTTTGTACCTGGTCTCGGTTATATTTCACAACCACCGACCTACTCTACGACACCCTTGAGACCCCAGCTCGCACCCTTGAGACCATACAGGCCCCAGAGTATTTATCAACCCTCGATCAACCCCTTCATAAACCTGCCAATCGACTTCGTAAGCAACGGCAAACCCACGTCTGTCTATCAATGGCAGAGTTCAGCCTTCAAACCGTCCAAGAGGCCCGAAAGTCAAATCGCCACGCTGAACAAGGGGCCTTATCTCTTCAACGGCAGACCCACCAGTCTCTATCTACTGAGACCCGACGGTCAATCATCCGTACATCAGCCCATTCAATATTCGGACTATCAGGATAACAATTATTATTAAAGATTATTCGTTACCACCCTTATTTGGTATAATGACGTAATAAGTGCAATCCAGATACCTAATGGAAAATCCTCAATGAGGATTGTCCTTTGGGACTTAATTTTCTCTATTGCTACAGGATCCGTGAATGGATCTATCGATGATATTGTTTAACGGCGATCATCGTTTGTCGATTAGATTATTAGTATCTTTTATTTATACAACGTAGCTCACCCACGTGACATGCTGACGTACATTCTCTTCTTACAAGTGAACTTAGGATTGTTACGTCCGTTTCTATAGCGTCGACGATACTCCCCCGGTGCTTTGCTCGGGTTAAAAGTGAGTAAACGAAAATGAACGAAGGTTAAACGTGTGAACGATCAATTAACCAGGTATTTGCAAAAAAAAATCAATACGATCAATGAAGAAACCTGAAAACTCTGTCGTAAGGACACGTCACCAGTGTGCTTAATCGTTACGATTTGCGTGTAAGACTATTTGCTCAAAAAATGCAACTCAAAACTAATTGTTATTAGCCGCGACGATTGGCTCGCAATAATATTCAATCGCGAGAAGCTTTATTCAATCGACTGAGTAAAGGCTCTCGCTCTTTAAGCTCTCTTACTTAATCTTACGTATTTATATATTTAAAATGTTTTATATGATATATATTATATTTATTGTCGCGTAGCTCGAACGGAGTGCGTGTGTTCTTTTTTTTATAAATTTTTGAAAAAAAAAAAAAAAATTTCTTTTATAAATAAGAGCTACGTTCTCGTAGCGCCATATTTATATATTGTATTATTTCTCTGATTATGTTCAGAACGACTTTTCTTATTCCCCCTGCGAATAAGACGTATGGCTTTTACGCTCTGTGAGAAGTTTAGTTTGTAAAGAAAAAAGTTTAAAAAATATTTGTCCGATAGGAGCGGAGGGGGGCAGGGGTTTCAAGGCCAAAAGAAATAGAAGGTCGAAAATCTATCGCCTCTGATTTCCTTTCCCACAATTTTCTCTTTAAAGAATTCTCTTTTACCACCAACGACGAAAGAAAAAGAAATAGAAAATACTACTTCACAGTTTCTTCACCCACCTGTACTCAAAAATAATATTGACTTAGGACCAGTTCCACGGTCTGGACCGCATCCTGTTCAGACTCATAGGAGATAACTATTTCCATTAGAGATTGCTAACTGCGAGGTAGAAAGAGAGAGAGAGAGAGAGAGAGAGAAGGAGAGTAAAAAAGGAAGAAAAATCTTTGATAAAGTATTAACCTCGATATATCTAGATCCAATCAATGTATCGATTGATATAATTCCTACTAAACTTCGCCCCCCCTTTATACTCACATGGCTCTTTCCTTTATGTACTTTGCAAAACAAAAAAAAAGCCAACATGTCTTTTCTGAGAATTTATCAAGATCATCTTCGACGTTCAATAAGATCTTCATTGCTATCGGCTATTTCTCGATAACGATTGTAATTAACGCCCTTGATATCGTCAGTTCATAATGGCGCCGATATAATTAACCGAAGGATCGTTAATGAGCTTCAGCTTAGTCCTAGATATGCTCTTGACGTAACGTTTCCTCCTTTTTTTTTTTTCATTATCGACAGTTTCCTTTTTTTAATATGCTTAACGCGGCATCTCGTAAATTAAGAACCTACAATAATGACAGTGTCGCTCTAGTCGCAAAGTACTTTTCTTTTTTTATTTTCCTTAAATTAAACAGGTCTTTACGAAAGAAAAGGAACCACCCGATATATACCAATCACCTTTTCATACGCTGAAAACGTAATAACCTATTACGTCTCAGGGATTCACAAAGCGTCAATGAAAAATACGGAAATATTTGATTGTCCTTTTTTTTTTCTTTTTTTTTTTTTATCTTGCCGTTGATAATCAATAATGAATCCTTCATTGTTGAGAAGCACAATGAAATTATCCTGCCGTTCCTTGTGGCTTTCTTTTTAATGATTTCGTAGCTCCTCGACTCACAATTACCGAAACATGCGGGCCTTCAGGCGGTCCTATATTATCCTTGATGCTTATCTTAAATGCGCCAACGGATTTACCGGGGTGCTCATCCCCAAAAGTAGACTGGAAAAGGGGATGCTTTGGACCACGTCAATGCCCACTGTCTCTCATAACCATTACACTTTACTATTTAATGAATAAAACAAATTTTGTAATTGTATATATAAAGATATATATATATAAAGATATATATATATATATATATGTTTATGTTTATGTTTGTCATATATGCATAGCAAAAGGAGTCCATACGTAGAGAATATGTCGTAGGAAAAGGCATGTACATTTCATGGAAAAGTATTGTCCAGTCTTCCTATAAAATATAACCTCGCACTGAAACGGCTTACATAGATATATATATATATTTTTTTAAAAGCTGTGTCCTTATAGTATTCGAGCACTGGTTCTCAACTTAAAATTATTCATTCATTACAGTCGTACGATTAAAGGAATCGTAGGATTTCTCTAGCCAATCGTGACACCACGTGTACAGTCTCTAATTGATTGCGAGTAGAACCCTTAATGAGATAGTTAAGAGGAGATTTGCTAATTACTCGACAATTCAATGAAGGACGGGTATACAAAAAATATATATATATATAATATCTCATACAGTAATAGAGATTTGTCGTTACTAATTATCGACAGTTTTATCATTTAAATATCGAAACTAAAAAGTAAGTATACGAAATTCAAAGAAAGCATTGAAGTATACAAAAAGTTATTCGTTTACAAAAATCCTTGCGAGATACAAAAGACAAAGATTATTTTCACATTCACGCAACATAGAAAATCCACTCACTCTGACAGTCATGTTTCTTCCCCCCCTCTATCCTCTCGGCCGGGGAATCCCCGTGGAAATTATTCTTAAATCTTATTTACGATCTATCGATCGAAATTAACCTAATAAAACAGCTCGCGAATAACGAACCACGTCGAAATATAGTAATAAAATACGTATATCATCGCCCCTTTAGGATTATTTTGGATGTCATTTTGAATTTCCCGCCTTCGGTTCCTACGGGCTATTATGTCTTATGGATCCATCTCTGCTTCCCTGCTTTTTCAGTAAGTGTCCGATAACGTTTCTTACTGCATATTAAGGTAACAGCGGATGATAATAGACAGGCTTGCGACTTTTCTCCATAACGTAAAATGCCTTAGGCTTTCCATTACCCGAAAAATTTTTGTGAATGCTATTGGCGCCGCTTTTTGAGGTTATCGGGGCGTAATACGACATGGCTGCCTTCTTCCGGTGCTTCTTGACTTTCTGAGCAAGATTCTGCCCGGCCGTGTTACGCGACCCATGAAGTTCGTTCGACAGGTTCCAGCCGAGTCGTTCGCTCTCATGAGAACCAAGTCTGTAAACCATAGAGTCCTCGACTCTAAACATTTTCGTGGAATTCTTCAAAATGGCGTCGTCGTCCCTCTTCCTCGAGTTATCATCGTTCAAATAGTTCAGTCTCTTATCGTTGTTCCTACCAAGCTTCTGGACGAGATTAGCATCATCCAAATAGCTCAGATCATTTTCATGGTACTTCCGATGATCCGGAAGTTCCGGTTTCCATGTGGTCTTTCTACTTGGTTCCTGCCCTTTGTCGTTAATCGAATTGCGCGACACGTTCTCCGCCTGGATCCTCTTTCTCAGCTGATTGAAACGCTCCTGCGATAATATACGCTTCTTCTCGGTGAACTTCTTGACTACGGGCAAATTCCAATGATAAATGCGAGCCGGCTTGCCGTTGCTATGAAAACCGACAGAGGGTCCTGAAACGCTATTCGTCACGTGGACCGTAGTGCCGCCATTGACTTTGTCATCCTTGGTTGACTTGTGTGGTTTCGTCAGAGCGTAGTAGGGTTGACTTGGCGGAAGTTTCACGATATAGACGTGACTGTCTCGATGTCCGTGACGACGGCCGTACTGCTGATGAATCCGTGCTTGTTGGCTGTTCAATGGCGGCTCGGGTCCGGCCAGTCTTTTCTTGTGATGCCCATCAGAAAACCGCAAGGGTGTCAGGCCAAGACGATTCAGGATCGCCGCGTTGCTTGTGTGAACAGTCTGGAACATTGAAGGTGAGTCGTTGGTGGTAACGGTGCCGAAGAAGATGGCTGAACTGGCAATCAGCACGTGGCCCAGTAAAGACAGTCTGAAATCAAATGAATGATAAGGACTTTATTAATGATACTGCTTTCTACAGTGAATCCTTGTGGTTAGGATGATTAAGTACTAATATACAAATTATACGCCAAGGAATCTGATGATTATAATTTATATACCTATTTGAATATACAATTTCATATATTTCATGGTTGGCAGTCACGGCCAATCAGCTGCCACTTGTCGTTATTATAGAACGAAACTAAGTGTGAAACTACCTGAAAAGAGGAGCATGGACGAACGAGGCTTGTTGACAGGGACGATCGATCAGAACTGTCAGGGTGGATAAAAAAAAAAATTCGTTAATGAAAATTCTTATACAATATTAATACAAGGGACATAGAAATTCACGGTAACTGTGAAAGACCCGGAGGACTGGAATGTATGTATATAGCAGTATAGATAAATTCTTTTAGTTTATGGGAAAATAACTGTAAAAAATAGGAAAGCAAAACGTAGTCGTTTACCGTAGATACATTGCGAAGATAGGCAAGGGGGAAACTTAAATGTTTTGCCTACGGACGATTCTCTCCCCCAAGGACTCTGGTCACGCAATCTGAATTAATATGCCAGACGGCTTCGTGACTTGCGAAATTATGCCTCCCTTTTGTTCAAAGAGAAAGAGAGAGAGACAGTACACCTATAACAAAGTTCACTCAAGAGACCAAGATCATGCGCGATTATCAGACTTGCGGGAAAACTTAATAAAAGATTAAGAAGAGGATCCCCAGCATCCATTGTATATATATCTGACGAAACATCGTGTCTAATGAAAGTGCGCAGTTGGCAGTCTTAAAGAACGCGGAACAGGGTAACTAGTAGCAGAAAACACGCGATGAAAATAGGACTTAAGGATTCGAGAAGCTATTAAAAAAAAAAAAAAAATTCCACGTATAAAAAGAATAATAACAATGGACCGGAAGAACACAAAATGCTCTTAAGAATCTATTTGAAAATATCTCTAATGTCAATCAAGAAAAATAGACGTTTCTCTGTTTCTAAGCAAGATTAAAGTTAAGGCTTGTATTTTTGAGTTTAGTACCGTTGTTCGACTCGGATTAGGCCATACATGTCTATACATATGTATCTCTGCTGGTTCTTCCTCTTGGCTCGTAATTCATGCTCGACCAGGATTCACGTGTATTTCACAGTGACATTCCAACCGGAAGTGGATTCAATATGAAAGAGTATACAGGCAGAAGTGACGCCACAGGACGCTATCACGAAGTAACACGTGAATTTTCCAGCACGAACCTCGCTCCATTGTTTCTTAAGCATTCTTGGAATTCGCGTCCCGTATAGAAGTGCGCCTTTCCAGAATTTTTACAAATGTAGAGACAGACGCGAGGAGCCTGTCCAGCTGCACTGCTACCAACCTTAAGACTTCTCCTCGACTTCAGCCATAGCCAGAGAGTTTGTTCACCTTACGTACGATACTACTGCGTACGTACTGTAGATTCGTGCCAGTGACAGGACTGTACATAAGCCATGTCCCACGTGAGGACTTACTACGCTGTTCAAGAGAACGGCTAGATGTAACGTGTGTGTCAGCGTATAAACTGAAACTTACATTACTGATGACTATACGTATTCGCACAATCATAAGAAAAAGACTTATGCGACACGCGTTAGATATTTCCAAAAGGAAAAGAAGCGCGAGAAAAAATAACATTTTTTTTTGTCCCCTTTGGAAAAATTCATAGAATCTCATACGTATATAACGTATATTCAAATATTATTAAAGCGCCATTAATTCCATTACGTTCTCCTCGCGTGACTGCCAATTCTATAGTTGACGCAAAAACTGGTTTGTTGATTCCAATGATCCTCGAGGATTCTCTTTGCTCGTTCCTTCTCGGGTGGTATAATAAATAATTATTTAAACAGGATACAGTTAGTCGTACAAGGATGCCTCGAGCATAATGAGAGTCCTTGGCCGTGGCCCGCTGTGAGCTACGGCGTCATAATAATCGTCATGATAGTCGCTCAGTTATAAGTGTGCCAAAAGTTCAGCGTACCCTGCGTGCTTCTGACTTGATAATCGATAAACATTGCCACGTGAGTTACACGAGAACGAATTATAAAGAATTTGCAAATCAGTCCGTCACTTTTTTATATGATACAAGTAAATAATATATACCAGAGTGTATATATTTATTGAATACGGTCTCAGCAGTCTTGCATCCTAAAAAGCAGTCAAACACTCGTTTGTATTTGGTACTTGGCAAACGTCAAAAATTTTAACGTCAGCAGACTCCAGTGCATCGGTCCAGCATCGCCAATCGCCATGGTGATTAATGACCAAAGAAACCGCCCTCTTAGAGTCTCGCATCATCGATTTTCTATATAGAGTCTACCTTACGAAGTCTGGCCCCCGTATAAGAATAACCACGTATTATACGACTCTCAGTAAAGAAGGATACCGGTCGGCCATAATTTGTGCAAAGTATTACGTCACATTCGGGATGACCTCGTTGACAAATAATAACCAGTGACCGAATAATGATAATTAAGCAAACTCACCATATATCCACGAGTCCCGTATACATTTTATATATGAAAACAGAATTTTCAAATAATTCGATTTAAAGTCACTCGGAGACATTGTCGCGTCCAGGATTTTTAATTTCCACGCAATGTCCTTGTTAATGGCTGACACTGGGCGAAAGGTAATTACAAAAAAAAAAGCTCCATACCTTCTCCCTTAGCCCTGCTTCCTCTGTAACCCTTTTTTTTTTTAACTCCTACAATCCCGTCGGCTCCCGCGGCCCTTTGCCAAGAGGGCCCGAAGAATTGTTCGTCAAGGTACGTGATGGGAATAAGAGAGGACGACATTTCGCGGAAGGCAGAGTTCATCTCGTTGCTCTCTTAAAGGCTTCGTATGCTCGCCGATGATGCACTCGCCGGTTTACGGCGCTTGTGAACGCGGCGTAATACGTGTATGCATATAGATATCGGGTTTTCAACTGCAGCCGATTCTCCACCCACGGACAAACACACCAGACACACACACACACGCACACACATCGTTCTGAGAATGCGAACGGCATTCCAAGTTGGGGCGCGTTTTCACGTGTCGCTGACTCCGCCCTCGACCCTCGGTCAAGCCTAGACGGATTACAGATTCCTCGTGGGCTCCGACGATAATATCTTCGTACACGAAACACGTACGTGTAAACAGGTTTGAAAAAAAAAAAAGAAAGAAATGATACAAACACCGCAGATAACCGCAAGTCGATATTAATCTATATTTAGCCACGAGTACAAGAGTACAAGATTAAAAACGTCTAATTATATTTCGAGTATAAAATTTAAATTTTTCAAAAATAACGATAACCAAGAAATAAATGAAATAAAAAAAAAAGAGACAGTCAACCCTAACTAAACCCCGTGATACCTTAATGATCCGTATCTTGAACTCCCTAAGGAATTGCATTACCCTCTTTACTAAGGACGAGTATACAGGGAGAGTATAAAGAAGAAAAAAAAGGAGGGAAAGGCACCCCACAAAGTCTCCATCTAAAAGCTAAAACCGGGAAAATCAAGTAAATCTACGGCTTCGAACGACTCGAAAGAGTGAACAGCTTCAAAAGCCTGCGGACCCTGTGAAAGCGACGGTGCATGGAAAGTTCATGGGGGAGGAAGGGAGGAAGCAGGGGTAGAGAAGTACGAAGTTACGGGGTAGCTAGGTATATAACAATAAAGTACGGTCAATGAAAACATAACGTTGCTCTTTGTTTCAGTCACGTAGAAGTCTGAAACCTTTGCAGAAACAAGTCTTGATTTGAGTCAACGTGGTATTTCTATGTGAAGGCATATAGAATATATATATATATATACATATATGTTACACTAGATAACCACATTATATGGTACCAGATATTTCCGATGTCGCGGTAAAAGGGTGATGGAGCAACGCGGAAGGAAAAAGCACGTACGCACTTATGGCTTTGAGCACCGCCATACCAAACGTCGCTCTTTAATGCCCCAACCTCTCTGAAACAAGTATCCCGAGTGGAAGCTTTATAATTGGCCGAGGTTCGGTCCGCATCCCGCTAAGGAAGTGTCTTGCTCGTGCGAGTAACGGCGATCAGTGATTCTCAGCCATAAGGAGACAATCCGCGATAGAGTGCAAGAACGAATAAAAAGTAACAATTGGTAGCGGTTGAAAATAAAACAACAAAAAAAGAAGTAAGAAACCGTCAACACAACCGCGTAGAACCGTTTGAAAGATATTTAAAAAAAAATCTTCTATCTAAAACTTACATCTTAATTTTTCATGCGCTCTTCCGCTTTCCCATACGCTTTAAGACGGTCTGAACGGTTTCTTTATCTGATAGGCAGAAAATTGTCGACCGACAATTAAAGCGCGACTTAAGATCTCGCATTATGAGAATCGTAACCTCAAAGTGTATGGAATTATTATGAGTGTATAATTAAGTGTTAGTTGACAGACGTCATACGATTCCCGTCATATAATTGTTCTCCAGAGTTCAGTGGATTGATTGATTCTGTATACAGATGGTATATACACATACGTATTTCAAAGTTGATAAGAAATCTGTTATTTTTTTATGCTCGCAATTCACTGCTAATCCTCGATCGCGCAGAAAAAGCTGAAAAAGTGGTAGCGACGACAAGTGACCATTTGAAGACACGGCAAGGGTCGTGGAATTCGCACGGAAGTGACTGGGATCAAAGGGAAAAAGAAAAAGAAAAAAAGAATCCAAACGAGGGATGGCAAAGGGCCAGAAAAGGAAAGGAAGCAAGATGGCGCAAAAGGTATAAAAGCCATAGATAGAGAGAAGTAGAGGAACGACGACTCGCACCTGTTTCGAGACCTACTCGTCCAGATCCTTATAAGCCTTGAGGGCCATCACACTGAATGATGCATCGGTTAAAGAAAAGAGAGAAGCTAAAAGGAAAAAAAAAAAGAAAAATGAAGAAACAAAGTAAAAGGATAAGACCTGAAAGAATGAAGGAACCTAAGAGCAGCATGAAAACCATCGAGTTCTCAACGTGGAACGAGTGCGTGTAGAATCCAGAAGACTAATGAAGCTATAGAATGAGAAAAGTTATGGTGCCGGAGCCTACTGGTGCGTAATGTCGCTTTATAGGTTATGCAAATGCGCCTTAGTAGTGCGGGACGTTAAACGTGATTTAGCAGCCCCAGTTAATTCTGCTTCGGGCATACAAAACCTTCGTGCTGTGGATTCGCGATTACGAGTACAAGACGTGTTTTCATTCTGTGCAATAAAGGATTATTTTTAACTTCTACTTTATATACAACTATGGGCCACCATCTGTAATGGTAGTCTACGGTCGAGCAAGTGCTATTATTCATGGAGACAGATCAGGTACTAATGGCAAATGTACATGTGACTACATGATTGGGACATTAGCGTTGTACTATATAATAATAGTAATGCTGAATTATATATATATATATATATATATATATATATATATATATATAAAATAGTAATGCAGAATTATATATATATATATTTATGCAGGTAATTACAGTCGTTATCGGTGCTCATGTTCCACGAAAATTATTCTTCCCTGCCTCATATCCCTTCTGGGTCTAACCTGATATTATCATTCATATTTTTTCGACGTTGGCAGCACGTGTTACGGAACTTTTAATTTATTACCGTTTTATAAGAGACTCCGTGTATCTAGGCGCCCAAGGTGTTTCCGAGTTATTTAGCATAAGATCGCTGACACGTTAAATCGAATTAGTTCCAGGACGGCGAACGAAAAATGTGCAATATCCCAAGAGCGTGAGGAAAATTTGAAATATTTTCCGGAAACAGGTTGCCAGCGTGGATATTATAAATCATGCTAAAGGCATCGTAATTTCTGGTTGTCTTTGACTGAAATCCAAAAAAGGAATGATCGATGATGAGATATTCAGAGTGAATCGTTTCTTCGTACATGACGTTGCATCATCTTTTCGTTGTCTCTTGAAAAGCAGATAAAGTCGTACAGCTTGGCTGTAAGAATAACACGTGTCGAAAATATTTTTAAAATAAGCCGGCTCCTTTTTTTGCTTCGTATAAAAATAAACCCACTTGCCTTTCTCGTTGGCCTAATTGCAGTACGGCAATGTGAATACGAATTCTCCAATAATTAACCAAAAGGATGCGCGCAGAATGAAGTCAATGTGAGAATTTCGATGCATCGTGTAAAGGCTGATACGACAATAAAAGTAAGTAAATTATTTGAATCGAAAACCGGACCTGAACCTGGGGCAGTGAGCCGCGTCCGAAACATCCGCTCGACCTTTTTTCGCCTCCTTCATTTGTTTCAAGGCTTCTCTCGTTTCATTCATTTTTTTTTTTTCTTTCCTTTCTGCTTAGTTACAATTTCGACGCTGTTTTCGGCCATTTATACTGTACAGATCCACATTGTTCCTGAGAATATAAATAAAACAATGTAAGAGGGGTTTGTAACAGGATCCTCGTTCACGAATATATTTGTCCTTTTCCTAGATCCAACAGTACCCATAAGTCTGTCTCTCTCGCACTCGCGGCAGGTATAGGAAACCCCAAAAACCTCAGGCATGAAAGAAGAAAGAAAAACCTTCCTCGATGGTAATTGGTAAACTCGTGCGAATTGGAAGAAAAGAAGAAAGTGATTTTCTCGTGAATTACCCAAGCATACAAATAAACACGTCTAAGGGATTCAGTTCGCGAAACTCCAGATTTAGACAAGATAAACTTTCTTTCCCACGTGAATTAACCTTGACCCACGGTTGTCAGTTCACAAGATCCTAATATCTCCGCTTAACTACGCATGACTAGCAGCATTACATTTGCCAGTGATTTAAGCCAGACGATGTGCTATAAAAATAAATTCATTGCTGGTAGCAAAGATTACTGTCAGACATTACTTAACTGATGGTAGTACGAGTACTGCAAAATTATCCCGCCAATTTCTTCGAGTCGTATCAAAGTGACTCGATGAATCTCCTGCTAACGGATGGAGCACTTGCAGCTAACAAATTGTATCGACGTTATCGCAAAAATACAAAACTGTACAATTATAATTGTATTTTCATGCCAAGAATAGTCCCAGTCGCGTGATTCCTGAATTTTGATGTTACAGTTAAATTCGAGACCCCCCAACTGGCGCCCCTGACGAATATCATGTGAACCAATGCACGCGAGACTGATTATCAGTCCCAAAATGTTCTTATGGGCTCTCGCGCGTTCATTCCCAGATCCTTAATTCCATGCTAGGCCAGACCCTATCATTACCCTTGGCAGTAAACGCTGATTACACGTTTCGTGCACATGAGAATTCGGTGTTACGATAATAAGACGCGGAACGCACTCGTGGCCACGCGTAACCTCACCTTTTTTCGGTTTCCGCGATAAACAGTGTTTCAGGAAAGACTGAGGAGACATTTCTATGTGGAATTTACGTGACTGTAATTATTGCGCAATCGGGTGACGCCGATCGTCCAAGGAGCTCAGCATCACAAATGCATGCTACAAGCCAGTAAGTATTAGTTGCCATTAAAACTAAGCGTTAGTCGACCATTATGATTTCTCACACTCCAATTAACGATATTAATGCGACTACATTTGCAACAATGAGCGAGTCTCTCGTGCTTTTCTTTTACGATTAATTAACTATATCGTCCCGAGGGCAATGCGCATAATTGGTCGGACGCAGCTGTGCTCGCCAATGGTCGCTTTACAATCGTAAGCTAAATCGTAATTTATAGTGGCATCAACCTAACCAACTGTCGGCCATTTATAATATTCTAGTCGTTGCTACGATTTATCGTACACGCGTACCAACCTACCTAGATTATCCTTTCGTGTTTCTTGGGTGGTGCCTAGTCAACCTCTTAGGATAAATGTCGATTATCCTATCAGGAAATATGTCCTTATGATATAATCTAGCGATAACTTCCTATGCGGTATATGAAGATGTTTCATTATTAACGGATTACTACGCTAGTCAAGTGTACTTTATGCTAGGTATTTCAGAATTATTAATTTTTTTTTCAATATTGTACGAATTGTGTAATATCAAACAAACATTGTAGATAGAAATTTTTGTTTTGCAGTACGAGCTTTGAACCCAACGGCAGCCAGATTAATGTTTGCTAACGGTACTACTGAGACATTTGAATATCGCGAGATAGAGGAGTCACGCGAGATATACTAGTTCACGAGACCATAGTATTCGAAGAATGCTTGCTCAGTAAAGATTAGTAGATATGAATGAGCATAAATATTTAAAAAGAAAATAGGAACGCTCTTATAGATTCAGGAAATTGTGGATTTATGACTTACGATTTGACTGCTACGACTTTTCTCACGTTCACGAAGATAAACTCACTTTAGAAGACGTTATTTTATTCGAGATTTACAGCCAATACGAGTCGCTTCCTGCAACTCGCACCGTATTATAAATATGCAATTTATGCCGCGTCTCCGGCATCGGAACGGCTTCAATTAATTTCGATAAAACGCCATGATCAAAGGGGATGCTGCGAAATTGGTGGCGGTGCACTTTCTCGAGGTCGTGACAGGAATAATCTCGCGTTTCTGAGGGTCGCCATTACGTAGTAACACGAATGACCTCCAAGCTTAACGAAGTCAGGTTAGTCCAACCTAATTTACCCTGCACATGACAAATTCATATTTCCCAGTTCAGATTCAAACCTAAAAATCGCAGGCACGTTCTAAAACTAAAAACCCACAGTCACGTTCCCTCGATAAAAAAAAAAGAAAAGAATGTTAAAATTACAAACGAACAGACTCTAACCCGCGCGCGCATGTAAAAGCATTCGATTATATTGATTATAGCGTATCGATATATACATGATCTCTTTAGGCGTCTCTTCTTCGGTATATAAAACAGAGAAAAACATCCGACAGCAATTTATCGACCACGATCTCACGCACCTAACGCACGCACGCGACGTATTACACGCATTGATCTAATAGTCGTTTCATCTTGTGCACTGTGTACGAACCTTAATCACATTGCTACTTGTCCAATGTAATCCCTCTTTGTATAATATCTATTCCACTTCTCGCTTTAACCTATGATCAATTCTGCATAACGGTGCATCGGCCTGTAACTTTGTCCGTGTCACGAGTTACGAGACTCGTGTCAATGAAATCGAAAGAAAGAAACAACAGAACGAATAAAGACGAATAAAACAATACTCGAAACTTACGGCAATTTCACGGTAAATTCTAGACAATTCCAAGACAGCGCGTGCACCATCGGCAGACTTCCAATTCTGCCAATTCCGTTACATCGACCGGGGAGACATGTATATTATGGATAGAATACCGGAACTAGCATGTGGCGCCATCTTATCCAGCATAAACGGAAGTGAGTAATGAAGAAGAAAACATTGAAAAGAACGGACACAAAAGAGAAACATATGGGACAGACAATTTTCATGTATTATCCATTGGTACGTCATTATCATTCTTGTCTTTCCATGTCATCTTAATCCCTTCGATTAAACTCGTACCACGTAGCATCATTAAACTGTCATTAATTGCGGTAACTCCAAAGAAAGAAAAAAAAGAAACTCACCAACCGTCCGTCGCCGCATTTCGAACTTCCAACTATCTGAACAAGTCACGAGTGCCAAAGTCTTTTTTACCACAATCCTTCCTACAGAGAATCCCGAGAATGCACGAGGACTCGTCGCGATGCTCGTCACGAATTCGAAAACTTCCTTTCTTCTGCATTCGTCACATTGTACATATTTTTCAGCGAACCGACACGTCGCATACAAATAAAATACCCAACCCCGTTATATGAGCCACGAGACACCTCTTAACCAGACAAAAAATTTGAATCTGTACCACCTGCAAAAACCTCGCATCTACAATCTTTTTTACGTAACACGAAAAATTCGTACCTCCTAGAAGCTGTATAGTAAACCAAATTTAGGGTGTGTATCAAGTATTGATACCCTCACCCCTGCTGCACTTTGTGTCAGAGATTTGTTGAGTTGGTATTAGAAAATGCACTTGACCCCAACGTACGGGTAGTTTGCTGCCCGACAAGGATCTCTGTATACTCATATGTATTTCGTACGTGTCTCTCCCTCGTGTATTTCCTTCTCTTTCCCTTCTTCAAGCTGAACCGACGCTTACGCAGGTTAGAGTCACGCAGTACGCAGTGGCCTTCCACCTTTTTCTTTTTCCCCTAATGCCAGCCATGTGGATATATATATCGTACATATATACTTTATAGAATGGGAGGAGCCTTTCACCCCCTGACCGGGGAGTTCGTGACTAACGCCACACACGGGTCTATGGGACCCTTACGTGACTGTTGTTAAGTATACTGGATACATAATGTATATGTATATACACACATAAAAAAGACGCAAGGTAAAAGGCCGCGTCTAATAGTATGGGTATAGTCCCCGTCATACGTGGAGACATAGGTTGTATATATATATTACATGCGTGGGTGACCCTTCCGACGACTGCATTAAATTGCGACCCACTGAAAAGTGCACAGTGCTAATATTTGCACTCGAAATGAGTGTATCCTTTAGAATGAAAGGGATTTTTTTTGTAATAAGCCTGTACACTTAGTTTTATTAATTTCTGTATAATTTGACAATT
>JARPRG010000325.1:151384-169530 GCA_031001745.1 Hartigia nigra | reverse complement strand
CAATTTATTCTCATCGAAAACTATACAACGGCGTTGTCGCGGACAACGAGACTTGTTGTTGTTTACCGTTATATGTTATATGTTCATAAACACCACCGCTCCATATCGATTGGATATAGAGAAAGAGAGAACACTTAAGCGAGGTTCAGGGGTTTGTAAGGTGCTACGTTTCTCTATATATGTGAATATAAAACAGCGGTGAGTCACGAACCTACCCGAAGACTCTCCGTGAGACTTCGGTATAGCGATTAACCTTTCACGGTTATACTTTGTATTTACATGGCCGACTTACACGAAGACTTTGCAAGTCCTCTTGAAGGTCCGCGACGTTGTCCGTAGATTATAGTCTAACGAGCGACACATATAATTGCACCACGAACCATAAACACTCTTAAGTAGTTCACGGAGATGATTCTCCTCCGTGAGTCCGTCTTTCTTCTTGTTAGTTGAAAGCTTGACTCTCTGTTCTCGACGAAGACTTGGAACGATTTCCATTGCCTCATTGATTTGCGCGGTTGAGCACGATCGTCGTGGAGTCTGGTTGCGTGTAGCGACTAGCTCCCATCCGACTGAGACTTTCTAGGCCTTCCCTAGGTTTTCTTCCAAGAGTAGTACATTTCCAGAGGTCGATTTACGCGCCAAAATTTGTCATTTACTTGACGCAGTGTCTGAGATCCACTCAAGACTACTAGTTGACCTGGAGAGGGTGCGATGTAGATACAGAAGTTTAGTAATCTGTCAGACTCCGATAGCTCTGTATCCAGATCCAAGGTCAGTCTCATTGCTAGGTACTTGCTAAGATGATCCACTGTAAACGGAAATAGAAATGATTCATATTAATTTATTGCATCGATAAGGATTAACTTTTTCTCATGTTACTATCCTTACCTGTTGCGTTCGCAGTGGTTTTTATGTAACGAATACTGTTTTCTTTAAGAGCTTTTATTAAGGAATTGTCGCCAGCCATTTCCGTTGGATGTGGTTTAAATACTAGCTCGATTTCGTTTAGCATTAATGGTTCACTAGGTCCTTCACCTTCTGTATCTACCATTGAGTCACCGCCACCTGTTTCAGCTTCTGCACTTGAGGAATCATTCTCAGAATTTTGTAAGCTCTTTTGTCGTTTAGGTGGCTTAGGTATCTGATTTGCAGGATTTGGTGAAGGTGTCGTTGAATTTCTTGATGTCGTTCCTGATACTGCTGGACTACTAGCAGGTTGAGAAACGCTGTTGGAATTTTGAGAATTGGAATTGTTGTTATTACTAGCCCCACCACTGTTATTCAATGGTCCTGTTGCACTTTGGGAAGAATCGCTCTGATTAGCTGCGTTTGCTGCTGGATTTGGTGTCGTAGGTGCACTTGGATTTGGTGTATTGTTATATGAAGTTGCATTACTTGCATTCTCAGATTCATTTGCGTTCTTTCTGGACCGCTGTGGTCGATTTTGACTCTGCAGTTTAATGCCTTCTGTTATCGAGTTCACTAGTGCAGCTTGCGAATGGGACTTATTCAGCTTCGCCAGTACACGTTCCTGATGTGCTTCGTACTCATCGCGGCTTGGATAGATTTTAGAGATGAGTAGATCAAAATTTGGATCTGGCCTGAGTGAGCGTTTTGACACCAGCTTCTTTCTGCATGTAGGACATTCCTAAATAGAAAATAATAGAAAATACAATATAAAAACAGAATCAATAACTCATCAATTAAGTTCCCTTTCTCTATGTTCAAACGTACACGTATCTATTAAAATACTAATTGCCATTAACTATGCAGTCATTAATCTTTCAAGCATAAAAAGTACACGTCAAATCATTAAATAGGTTTATAGCACGTATCCACATGCGCCGTAGAAACTAGCCATAATACAGAGTACTTGTAAACAAGTTTTAAGATCTAACATCAAGAAAAACAAAACGATAAACTCTAATAACCCGTGATGCCAAAGAAGCAAGTAATTATACAGTTAAGAATGTACATTAATTAAAATACAATAATTACCTTATTACCGCTGCGAAGTGCAGTAATGATACAGTCGGAGCAGAAGCGGTGGAGGCACTCCTTCGTGGTCATAGTCTTTTTAAGCATATCCAAGCATATAGGACACATAAGCTCACTGTGTAAACTCCGCGGACTAACTGCAATCTCCGTATTGTCGGTGATTGCATCCTGGGGTGTCCGATGTAACTCGTAAAGAGATAATTCCCAGGTTTTATTAAGACCGACTTGTTCCGCGGATGCCATCTTGGCTACACAAGCCGTCAGCTGAACGCGACAGTTCCGCGCGCAACTCTGACTGCGCACACCGCCATCTGTCGTTACGAATCATAAAGTAAAACCCGCGTCGATCGCCAAACGAACTAAAAAAAAAAGCGAAACGAATCGAATGATTATTAAAAATGTATTAAAAAATATATCAATCAATCTCCGCGTTGAGCTACAATTATTCGCATGAAATTATCTATAATATTATAAGTTCGGTTACATTAAAATCATATATTAATTAATGACTGAAGTAAATCAATATTGCATTTTTTTTCTGAATGATACTGACCAATGCAGTACGTCGGTAAGGTAAGTACCTTCGCCAATGGTATTACCGACCGATAAGACTTTAACTACAGTGGTTCACGAATTAAAATATTAACAGTGACTTCAATGCCTTCACGTTTCATCTTAGAAAGACGTTGTTGAAACTCGTGCTTTCACACTGCAACGTCTTTGCAGACATTGCGGAACAGGTTTTCACGATGATAATCGAAGCGTCGCGAAACAATAGGAATACACAAATCTACCTAGAACGCACGTATTATATATTCACGTATATTTAAAAGTAGAGAAATGATTTTTTTCGCAACAGGTTAATCGAACATATCTTAAATGCCATAAATTCTCGAAGATGTGTAATATCATTGCAGTTGTAAATAATATAACGGTAAATACCATCGAAGAAGGGCGTATCCTGAAAAAGGTAACCAGCATACTAGACCATCTTGTTCTTCATAGTCTAACAGATGCAGACTCGTATTCTAGTATCGCAAAACTGGACCGACAACATCAGAGTCCCAGCCATCGCTAATTAGCGACCTTAACTGTACAACGTCGCGTTCCCGTTCGTGAGAGAATTTATCGGGCAATATAGAGTCTCGAGTGAGCGATAAAAACGTATAGAAAAAAACCAATTCCGACAAATAACCCAACATATACATATATATATATATATATATATACCGAATAATTAAATAGTTGCATATTTATTCAAACTACATAATCGATATGTTTTAGACGTAATGGACGTAATACAGTTAAAAAAAAAATCATGCCACTCCGGTTTTTTGAATCTTATAAATTTGTTTTTCTATCCTAATCACATAATTACGAATAATATAAAAATGATTCGTTATTAACCATTAAAAAATCAGTATATTTGATAAACTATTAACTGCCAGATCTTTTACGTAAACCAATATTTGTATTCCCGTGTACAGAAGACCGTGAGGATTATACAAGTAATTTGTATTGTTATCCAAAAAGATCAAGTCAGGTAATCTCGACTTTCACGTCGACACAATCTTGCCATCTAGTCCTTACGTAATCATCTTCTCGTATAAGTCTCTACTTGACTTCGCGGTTCGCTTATCACCACCGTTAGAGCTATCCTGATGGAGTCGGATAGAGGATCGTCGTCGTCTGTTGTATATCTTAGACTTTTCTTACGAGTCCAGTCTTCCCAAAGAGGACGACGAATTCTTGGAGTCAGCCGATCGGTCGACCGCGTTGCTCCAGGTTGCCGTAGGTCGTGGCTTGACCCAGAGTCTCTTGGTGGTTGGCGTAGGAGAAGTCTTGGCAACGCGGACACGTGCACCGGCGGCAGCCAGTCAGTATTCGAAACCCGGCATCGCCGCTGTGCTTTTCCTTCTGCGGTTGTTACGCATCGACTTTACGCATCAGTGTCCACTCGACTATCATGATCTACATTGTTAATGAAAGACTCTCTCGTCTTTGAGAACTATTCATTTTGTGGCGATATCTTCCAGTGGAGAAGTTACAAAAATGACATTGATCGTAGAGCGACGTTACTGGATAAAAATTCAAGTGTGATTTCGGTATTCAGTGTAAACTATTCGTGAAATATATTTGTTCAGTGAAGGTGTTTTATTGTGTACTAAAAATTAGGGCATGGACAAAGTATTTTTTTTCTCAATACCATTATGATTAATTTCTGAATTAAATAATTGATATTGATTGGAGAGTTATAAAAAAATATATATATATTTATATTGTTTTAGAATGTAAATGTTCGTGAGAATTGTCGGTAACGATAAGAGTGTGTGTGTGACAGTTATTATTCAATTTTACAGTGCATCGTTATAAAATGCGCCATGGGAAAAATGCATTCCGCTGGTACAGTATCCTTAGAGTTACGTCAAAGTCTCGTTGTCCGCGTCTGAAATTACAGTCCCGCGAATGAAACTTTCTTGGGCTTCTCGCGCGAAGTAAATTGCGGAACGATCACGGTTCTCGATCGCGGCCAGAGAAAACGCAAGAGATCGCATAATTCCCGTAATAACATATCCAGTGGGCGGTCGGGGACTTGAGAGGGCCAAACCTTCGAAAAATCGGGACGGTTGAGTACGTTGAAATGTTCCTGACCCCCATAAAGCCGTGTTCATGGTACGCGGAAATTGTGATCCAGAATCTCACGATCTCCCGGCCGAGGTCATCGGAATATTGCTTCGATGGTTCTTGTGAATGGCATACATGAAATTCGACGTTTTGACCCATGCGGTGAAATCTACTCGCAACAATAGATGCGGGAACCGTTAATTTCACGCATAGAGCACCTACTGCCACGTCAATTTAAAAAAAAAGGCTGAACTAATGTAACAGAGAAAGAATGGGAAATTCACGATCGTTGCCGTGTCGACGGGGACGACCACTCTTTCTGTTCTACCTTATCAGTCGGACTTGGAATATTGTGGTGGATCATCGTGCGAATAAACAGAATCATTATGAAGAAACTGATCGTGATACCGAGCTGTCTTCAAGATGCAGTGGCTGCAGAGATTGTGCTTACCTACAGGAAAGTCTTACCTTCGAGAGGTAAGGAAGATTATTTTAGTTTCTTTAGGTTGATCTGTGCGTTATCGACCGTCGGTATGTCGCACTTCTCTACTGGTAAAAAAACGTAGGTAAAGAAGTGGGCGTCAAATGTGTATAGACTGTGATTGTACACCGCTGAACGATAAAAGAACTGAAGCATTAATGTAGTATGTTTTTATATCCACTGTAACAACAGTGGAGCAATTACGTAATTACAAAGAGCGTTTATACAATCAATTCTATAAGCATTGGAAACATAAATCTTTATCTTTTAGCATTAGCTTCCCGCGTTTCTACTGTTGCGTGCACAGTTTTTCATCAACCGTGTACAGTTAATAAAGCATGGTGCACAATTGAACATTGCACAGTTCGTAGTACACGATCGTCCCTGCACAGTCTTCAGATCGTAAAAATAAATTGTACAGAATTTTATCGTGCAAAATATTTCGTGCACAGCCATTCGAGTATCATATCAATCAAAGCACAGTTTTTCGCGCACAATTCCTTGGTGCAATTGGAATTCACCCTTCTTTGCCTGATGAGAAAGCGCGTAGGTAAGGTAGATCCGAAGAGGAATAAACTTTGTCGAACGGAAGTAAGATCTATCATTTCATCTGCCACACGTCCAATCAATTCTATAAATACCGTTGTTACTTCTGAACGGTACTTTCTCGATTTTCTAATAAAAATAAAAGACATGGACCTTATTTCGATATCGCCTATAACGATACGAGTTACATACCCGTGTATATTGTTTCAATCGTCATGAGCGCTGATTACGATGATATTATATAAGCTATTTTGAATGTTACGAAAGCGCGAAGTGGTTTCACTAATCATTATCGGTTGTAATTAGGTAGTGTAACAGTCGGCAGTACTTTCTGGTTCGTGAACCTCAAAGAGAAGGGTCTTCTCAAGTTGTAAAATATGTGTAGCGCTAAGCTATACGCACTTCCTGTCAGATAACGTATCTAATAACAGTATGTACAGTGCGATATGAAATTTTTATATATTTGACAATTATTATAGACTACCATTTACGTGTTATAATTTGAAAAGTCATTTTTCATTTTTGTTTTTATAGATTTTTAGACCAAAATTATATATCGATTCTTTCTAGCAAAGGTATAACGTGATTTTTTCGTAATCAACTATGGCTGAAAAAGTTTAAGCTAATACGTGCGTCGTGGTTGCTACCCTTTTCCTTCCCACCACTACGCATGACGCATCTCAGGTAAACTCCGGTAACACTACGAGCAGGTGGCCACACCGGTCCTACCTTGTCAGTGAAGCTCGCGCTATCTCGAGGAGCGGTGCGCTCGTGCGGAGCTCC
Organism: Hartigia nigra; assembly: GCA_031001745.1. Taxonomy (NCBI): domain Eukaryota; kingdom Metazoa; phylum Arthropoda; class Insecta; order Hymenoptera; family Cephidae; genus Hartigia; species Hartigia nigra. The sequence continues at coordinate 163,097 of JARPRG010000325.1, read as the reverse complement.
GGAAAATTTATCTTTTTTTCAAAATTTTCATTAAGCAATATAAGACTCCGTTGACTTATTAACGTAAAAAATAAAACACTCGATAGAATTTCGAATTTGAATTTTCGCGCGTTTCTCGTGGTTCTTTTTGTGAAACACGTAATGGATGGAACAGTTTAAAGAAGAGGGGTTTCGTACTGCGGAGAAATACACGTAATAATTAACTGTTAATATTATTAAGTTAAACAAAAAAATTAATTTCAAAATATGATATAGCATTTTTCGTAGTTCATAAGATACAAACGATTCTTTCATATTAGATGCAGTGACTTGTGATTCGAAGCACTGAACTAACAAGAGATTTTGAATTGTGGGAATTTCCTTATAAGAAAAAAAAAAAAAAAAGTTGGAAAAAAAAACGGGAATATCGTGACCTGCCAAAGGGAAAATTTCTCAAAGCTATAGTAGTACTACGTATATTGGCGTATATAAATATGCATGTCCCCTTGCCTCCTTCGGGTATAAGAATTCATGAATGATTCTCGCGCTGTGAATTATAATCATTCTCTTCTGTATACAACCCGTTACTTTCGACAATTACTTCAATTACAGAAACGTCAGTTTAATGCAAGAATCGCTAGTTGCCGTTTCTCGCGCTATGATTGCCCGCCGTATGCATTCATAATTGCATTCCGTCCTCATAGCACTGCGCCATTGTTCATACATGGAAACTACCGAGACTCCCACGAAATATAAAACAAAATATAGAAAGGTAAGAGTGATAATTGAAAACGGAAATTTACCTGTCCGCGATGAATAATCTTATCGAATCGAACAGTTAGACACAAAAGAAAAGCAACGGGCATAGGAATCGGTATAAATATTTGATTTTCTACAATAAACCAACAGCAAGGAAAAAATGTAATATTTCTAAAACGAATGTCAGAATGTACGGAAGAAAAAGAAAAATTTTTTTTTTCCAATATCAACCAACACTGTCATTCATATTTTTAATAGAAATCACGAAAAAATAGTATATAACCTAAAAATTCTTTTATTCGACACAGCAGGAGCCACTAGGAGCAATACTTCCATTATTGTAAACAGTTTAACGCTTGGTGGCTTCTTCAGGATAATGAATTTTATAGATCGCATGGTCAGCTGTTTAATTACCATTTACCGTAAGCGGAAGTTTAGGAAGCTTATCAGTGCAGTTAGATGAATCACGTGCGATTATGTTTATCCGTAATATTCAAAAGAGGCTATAGCAATGTTATTGTACAGGATAGACGGTAGATGGGAGATCCGTTCAGTTCCGTCGTCTGGTGGCGGTAAATTTGAATGGAACAAAACGGCGGAAAGAAGTACGAAAAATGATTTGACACGATCGAAGAAATGTAAAGAAAGAAACGAATGCGATAAAAAAAAAGATCGTGCGACTAGAAATTGTGGATCGGATCTTTTAGAGCGTAACAGCGCCCCTTTGGCAGGTACCGGTGAAGGGGCGAGAGAGGCGTGGGGTGGAATGGCACGCGACGATTCCTACTTTTATTTTATATCATCCATTTACAGCGTCTATCTGGACAATCACGGTCATTTCACCGGATGAGGAAAGTTTACGCATGAAAGTGATTTTCATAATTGTAAACGCGCCTGTAATGATCGTCGAGTACAGTCGATTTCGAATTGTACGAGTCCTTAATTATATCTGTACGCGTCGACGGATAGCTCGACTAGGCAAATTATGCGCGTTAATTGTACGCGTCCAATTATGAATTTTTTTTGTGAAAATTGTCATGTCACAAAAAAAGTCTCGATTCGTCGGACGATATTCACTGGTGCGTTAAAGAAAACGTTTCTGCGATTCTATTTTGTTTTGCGCGTCCTCGATTTTCCACCGTTTCGATCGTATTACGATTTTTCTTCGTCCCTCGATTTTCTATTTCAGACTCTCTCTTACTCTTTTTCTCTGTCATCGTTTTTTTTTTTTTTTCTTGTTGTTCGTCGACACTCTTATTCTAAGAAGATTTGAGATTTTTCGGTTCGTCGTCAACATTATTTGTAACGATGGCAGTGACTCTTCGCGATTAAGCGACAGTTAGAAACTTCAATGGGTGATGAAACGGAAAGAGTAACAAAAAAAACGAAGTAAACACTTAGTAACGGTTTACATCGAAGTAAAGTATATTGGACATTTTTATTAAGACAAATATTTATAATAAATTCCTGTTAGTTTAATAAATAACAAATAATTTTGCTGAATTTTATGACAGTCGTTACCAATCTTATGTCAAATGATTTATTCTCAGTCGTGACAAGAGGTTAACGAACGACCGTCCTTAATGCGTTTGATCGTCCTAGCATTCAGGATCGTGCTCGTACTCTATATATATATGCAGAGCATATATACATACAAATAAATAATAGATACACGCGATAAATTCGCAGAGGACCACCAATGGCGACTAATGCAGCAGCAAAGGCCTTACGTAGGTGTAAACACGTGTAATAATGCACTTCGTATGTAAATCAGCCATATCACGACGCCGTTCGAATTCTCGATCAAAAAGCAAATTCTCAGTTACCTGACTAAGCATCGACAGTCCCGCATTCCGTGTTTGTTACGTGTCGCAAGTCGTCGCGTCGTATAACCAACCTTATCCCAGCCCTCAAGGCGTCTTCTCACGTGCGACAATAAGTAATTCGATCGAGTCAAAACAAAGCATCGTATTTTTCATTTATAACCTGATACTACGGGGAATCCCCGAAATCCATTAAAGACGTGATATAAGAAAAAATACATAAAAGAACGGAGAGCGTCCCGTCGCGACGGATCAAGAAAATGGTATTAACGTCGCATTTTTTTGCTCGTTACGAACCCGCCGTTAATTAGATTTCTCTCGACGATTTTATTCGAACGAATTTCGAGCGTCGAGAAATCGTTACGAGTGATCTTGATAATTTTATTTTTTATCTTCGCTCGTCTCCATTTCGTTATTGTAGGGAATTCGCGTGCGGTGCGCATGCGTCTTTATGATGATATATACAGTTATATGCGCTTAGGACGAAGATGCGACTTCAATGGCGACGTGTTTTATACACATAGAAATTCATAACGGCACATGATCGCACAATGGATAACCGCCGTGCAAACCCGGTAATTTTGATATCGGTATCATCGACTTTAAGAAATAAATAATAAATTGATTCTAGATATTAAATATTATCACGGCGTATATAGATGACGTAAGTCATGATACAGAAAATACGACGTATCCCAAAATTGCACGCGACGTAAAGGTTAACAAATAAATTGCTGAAAGGGACACTTTTGTAATTGCTGAAGTTTCAACTGTGCAAATAATGTTGCTGCTAAAGAATTCTAGGCATCCTGTTTAACGGTACATAACGATCAAGCGTTTATAATGCTGCTGGTTGATATTTTTAAAGAGTCTAATGAGAATATACCTGAACACGGATTATTATTATTACATATATAAATTCGCACGAGAAAACACACGTGAGAATGACTAAATCATGGTAATTGAGATAATTGGATGTACAGCAAACAATAAGACGGAAAATAATTAATAATAAAGTGATACACTGTTTCGCCAAAAGAAATTGCAAAGTCAGAATAAATATCAATAATAAGTTACGTTTAAATTAAAAGTCACGTGGTTCAAATATAAGCGACTGTTAATACCGCACCCTAACCTCTTTTCATCTTAAAAGATCGTCTTACACGCTTGTATCTCATCTCTAATTCAAGTTCCGCCCCTTTTATTAGGAACACGATACACTTATATATACGTGCAAGATTAACTTACTACATGGATACATGTAATTGCCAGTAATTACGCATGATTGCGCACGCATCTCGCGAGGGAGTACATGCAATCCGTGTTTAACCTAAGATATATTATCTGTCTATTAGATATTATCTAGATAACGCCTAACCATATACAAGCTTAATATAATAGATACTAACCCAATAGAATCCTTAGGTACCATCAGCAGTCTTCGTCCATGAAATCAGGTTGAGAGGTTATCCTTGACAGATAAGCTTCTTTACAGCCATTTTAAGAATCCAGGATGCTTAACCGTCCTAGTAAGTACGAGATATAGAAATATTCAGATCATTGCTCACTGAAGCAAGCCAAGATCCAGTAACAGAGATCATTTGCCCGGAATCTGATCCAATTATAATATTTATTTTCTTCTGTTCATGGACATAGCCATTTTTCACTGTAGAAACCCAGGTAATTCTATCGCTTACGTTTATGGTCGTCTGCTCCAATAAGATTCTGCTTAGTAAACTGGATCGTCTAAAGTCACTCAGATTTCTTCAAGACTAATTTGGATGATTTTATGAGATCTTGAAGGTCCCGATCGTCCATGGACAAAGTGAAATAGTAAATCAGATGATCCAGGATCCATGCGGGATTCTATTTCGTAAGACTACGCCTAGATAACATATTTTATATCTATGTATATACGTGTATATAGAAGGGAGACCAACTGCGGCTGCCGCCACGGCGCCTCTTTACGCATTACCTATTCACGGCCAGATCGCTCGTTGTGGACGGCTACCTTGTGCGTGTGTACATAAAAATGGGAGTGTGTGCGTGACTAACCGTGCGGGTCAATGCCTCTTCTGTCCTCAGAGGTATATAGTACTGGCAGCTACCACTATGCTACGTTATGTCCAGGACGTCGGCATTGGATAGCCAGCTTACTGCGTCTATCCATCTTGGTATCTACTTGTCCATCCAGGAACAATCGGGATTTTTCGCCGTGACTTCGGATTAGTTCGGGTTTTATGCTTCCTGGATGGATCCTATCTCGCGATATGAAAGGGACAATGGATGCGTTGATAATAGGAAAACAAATATATGAATGCTCGATAAAGATTATGTTTGTCATGTATGAATAATGCGGCGCTCTGTTTATGAATATTTGACTTTTTTTTTTAATTGTACGTAGATTGTTGAGAATTGTCAACGAACCAGACTGGCTGGACAGATCGGTGAGAATGTTGGCCATTGTTCTAGGACGACAAGGAACGATCGGTCTGACTGTTGCCGAGTCTGTATCTTAGAGAACAACGTGGATGATGGAGGATACCGTTTTGTTTCTGCAAGGAGGATTCCTAGTGCATTGTTCTTTTGTTATGCGATCGGCTGCCCCATTAGTTACTACGTGACTTGTCGAATCGATGATTTTAGAGAACTGTACTCGCGGGTAGACATATGCGAAGTAGAATAAGTCTTATATAAGACAAAGCGCGGTAAATTGGAATTTTGTTACAAGATAACCGTTACTGTATGACTTGTTTTATGTAAATGGCAAACACTGTTTTTGTTTCAGCGAATCGGAAATGGCTCCTAACGCAGAGGAGGAACTTCTGGTGGTAAAGCCATGGGGACCGCAACCGGAAAAGGTTAGAAATTGTAGAAATTGATTTGTATTATTTATTCGAAAGTTATTATTATCGTGCCTGGAAGGTATCAGGAAACAGTTTGCTTTTTTTTTTATTTTAATTTTTTTATATCGTCGCGCAACAGTAGGAAGCAAATTGGAAATATCCTTTGGATTTCACAGAGTCGATTATTTCGTAATTTAAAGAAGTTTGTTGCCGTTTTAAAATGTTTCGTATACAAGAACACGTTACTTCAATAAACACATCGTTGGATCATGCCCGTACATTTTATTTTGCCGCATATTTCGTACTTTTTTAAAATACTATACTGAACGGTGAACATACGTATCCGAATCCGTTCCGGGACTCTGGTTGCCGCAGGAAGTTTCCGATTAGCATATCTCTCAAGTTTGAGTCAACACGCGCGAGGTTGGCTCACAGCTTAGCTAGAGATTGCCATAAGGTCTTTTATTTCGTATCGTCGGCTCCGTGAGAACTTAATCGCCTTGGAGGACTGTGCTGGTTTCCAATGTAGTTCTTGAGATTGGGACAATCGGTCGCGTGTAGCTAAATGAAAATATCGGACAAGCTTGAGCTTTCGAGGAACTCTGAATATGAAATATGACGACATTTATTATAATGAAAAATATATATATATTAATTAATACGATATCAATTTTCGTACCATCCTTAAGACTGGTTTACAACCACCGGGTCTAAACTTGAGACTTCGTTCGCTCCCGAGATCCAGTTCTGATTTTTGTTAAACCACAATCGTAGACACTTTATCCGAACACGATCGCATCTCGCTACACTGCGACATTATAATGTATATATTTTTTTTCGGTGTATTTAGTACGTAGAAATAAAGTGAAAATAAAAAGAAAGAATTAAAAAAAAAAGGAAATACAAGAAACGCGACGTTCTCAACCGCAAATTAGAAACTCACCGATACGATACACCAACCGCTGCTTTTCCTATGTCTATATATCTACAGGACTGTTCAAAGTCGAACACCGTTATATGATCTTGATTCGTAGAATCTCTTCGCGTCATTATTCTATGAAATAACCGTATTCCATTATTAAGAATAAAAATGAATTTAATTTATCAAAAATTCAATATATTCATTAATTCATTTCCTTTCAGTAACAAGATTTCTTTTATTGGGAGCAACCGTAGCTCGAGGCACCTCCCCTTTACCATTTTTTATCGTAATGTTACATGTGTGCATCATTAAACCTGGGTCCATGATCACAGCATCAAGAGATTCAAGATCATCGGTCGTAAAGACTCTAATGATTTTATAATCGTTCCCAATGATTCCATCAAGATCTAGAGCGTGTTTACGTCATCCTGGTACCAAGTTCCAGAAGTTATTTGAATGCCGCGCTACTCCATTTCGTTGAACTGTCAAAATCAATCGGTGAAACCGTGACGACAGTCTTAATCTGCGAGGGGTTTGCCAATTTGTCGAATATTTTTGCTCTTGCGCAACCGATCACTGGATAGCTGCAGCCAATGCAATTTCGCAGGAGCATTAACAGAGAGAAAGTTTTTTTATCCTCGTAATTACGGAAATATTTGAGACAACAAAAATGTCGGATAAAAATAATTTGTATCATTCATTCAATACTGTCAGATGATTATTATTGATTTACAATGACGCTTCTCGAGGCAACCTTGAACCGGTACAAATTTTATCCGTTAATCCACGACGTGCGTGATCTTCGCAATTGAATAGCTTGAACGTCTTCGTAATCGATAATATAGTTTAATGTAATGATAGAAAATTAATTTTGAGTTATATTTCCACGTAAAGCATATCCGCGTAACTAATAGAGAAATTGACTATGCGTAAAGTGGTATAAAGAATCGCCATTATTCCTAGCAGCTGTTTTAAAGCGTTAAGCTACCACAGTTTGAGTACTTCCGATTATTAAATAACCTCCATTAGAAATTGAGTCAATAAAATCTATGTCTTTCAACTGTAATCGTCGTAACGGTATTTCCAACTTGGTCAAAATTAACGTCAATTAATTTTTACTCCAAGCCGTATAAAGATTGAAGCCATTACAAGGCGTATTCTATATATAGCACAATAAAAGGCTAATATCACTGTAATCAATATCATCGTCAGAGATGATTTCCATAGAGCGTCGAGGATCCAACTGGTTTCTACGTCACCGTAAAATTATCGCTTTACCATTTTCATGGTAATTCGGCGTTAAGCGTAGCCATTAGGAAGAGACGCCCTAGTGTATCGGCCGATATAAAATAGCAAAACTATCCAACAGATAATATAGATTATGGTCAACCGAACTATAAAATATTCATAAGATTCCGCTAATGCCAAGGTTCTTCCGATCATAAATCGATTGAATTATAGTGATTATCGCCTTTTCTCGTGCAACACGTTCCGGCTCTTTCAGCTACCGAAGAAACTTGCTGTTTCTCAAAAAACGACCAAGCGACAAGATTTCAAAAAAATTGTCACAATTTTTCATTATTTATTTAAACATAAATTTTGTACTTCTCGTTTAATTCAAATTTTGTATTCAAATTAACATTTTTTTATAATCCGTATGATAATTGTTTATTTATTTTTTTATTAATTTTTTCTTCTTTTTTTTTCATAGGAACGTCTCAGGCCACCTACATACAATGCAGAGGACTACGCAGTCGCCCTAAGAAGGTGGGGTAGACGTCCTCAAGGTTCCCCCCAAGATTCCCAGGGGACGTTACCCTCGACTACAAGTTCGAGTTCCGGTTATGCTTCCGGAAGCGGTGAAATGACCTTAAGGCAGTTCACGTCCGTTAGTGAGCTTCTGAACAAACTTAGGGCGGACCTGAGACTAGCATTTCCAAGGTATGGCAATCTAAAGCAAATTGTAATTTCATATTTGGAATATATTTTCAGATATTGTGTTACTGTAAGGCGAATATGAATTCGTCGGATGGACATTCCGTTCTGCTCTATTAATCATTCTGAATTTCTTACACAAATCCGTAGATTCGTAGAATCGTAATTTGGTAAATTATCCGTTAATAATTAGAGAGCACGAAGATCGCTTTTGTTGATAAAATATTTCTCGATTAAAATATTCACAGGAGCTGGTATATATGTATATATAGACGTATACATTTAAATATAGCTGTATATAGATTCAGCTATAACACAAGTATGCATATGCACTATACCTACTGCATAGTCCATAACCGAAAGTCCATCTCTGTAAGTATTTACAGTTAGCTTCAAGAAGTTTCCACATACGTTACACGAAGCATCATTAAAATTCCAAAACTAATCAGCCTTGGGACGTTCTTCTTCCTAACCTCACCTGAAAACTGACTATAGGAAGCTTCCAAGCTGGTCCCAAACCAGTTGGAATTCGAAGGCCAAGTTTAAATGATATATCGACGATGAAATCTTCACCGTCCATAATTTTTTAACTCTACTGTACTGCATCCAGGAACGGTTTAATAATAAGTTACACAAGGACTATTATTATCTAGGACAAATCATAATTTAAGACCTCGTAAAAGAGTCGACCATTTGTTAGTCTTTTAATTATAATGAAACACCGTTAATTTCTTAAGTGGAAATTTGACTGGGAGACAATTTTTATTCAGCACTTACAAGTCAGTCGAATCTAAAATCTTTTTATTATTACGCAGCATATGGTCAGCGTGGTTGGTCGTCCTAGATAAATGAGTAATCAGTCATATATAAATATTTCAAATGTCGTATTCGATACAACTAATAAAACAGAAACGGTATATTCCTATATAGTAATACTATTTTCATGGAACGACCACGTTATAAAGTATAATAATATTATGTATGGAGAATGAACGATATTTTTTAATACCTGGAAATGTATTTAAATTCAAGCGTAACTTCGTGAGTTCACGGCAACGCTCGGCTATTTACGTGCACGCGATCGATTCTTGTTGCTTTTTCACGTATGGGCAACGAAAAATAATGTCATATACGAATAAATATAATTACATTGAAATTACACGTCTCGCGGGAATCTAAATTCAATTTCTCGCTCACATGAAAATGCCTACATTGGTTTATATTACACCCTCGATAAACAACAGTGCGCTGATCTCGCTAATGATGACTAACATGGCCAATTAAGGTTTAACGAGATAAACTCAATTACGTATGAACAGAATGTCAATTTGGATCGCGTAAAAAAAATTCTGTAACAATCGTAGCTACAGTCAATAAATACGAGACGACGGTACGAGGACGCCATCTTGATTTTTTTATACACTGAACGACCAGGCACCGAACTCAAGATAGCTCTGACTTCCGGTTTTACGTAATGGCGACATTGTCGCTTCGTTGTACCGTGTTATCAAAAGAATTCACGACTTTACGTATCTTTGAATTCTTTCCGTGTAAAATCCGCACATTCATTTGATACCTTCGTCGTACGCAAGATGGCCGATCGTAATAACTCAAGCTTTAATGGTTTATGGAATTCGTAAGATACCTCTGCATTCCTTCCGTAAGATTCTACCTATGCACTCTCGCATTTTCTACGCTGCAAATTCCGCATGCATACATAATTCACGTACGACAGTCTCACCAGCCCTTATCTTAAGATTTCTTTGCGTATGACTATAGGTGGCTTAAGTTTTTAAGGCGTGTCCAACTTCAGGACAAAGACCATACCTTTGGTATTCATCGCGTAAATCTCCAGATACGTATTCCCATGTAAACAACATAATGCATCGGCGTAGTATGCATAATACAAGTCGTAACATAATGCACCCATTGTCCTGGAGACGAAGAGGAATTCTCATGCATCTCGAAATATGAGTCAGGAGGCGTGAAGTCATTTTCATCGTGCATACAATTCACGTTGGGCGGTACTGACTGGGCACTAATGACTGGTGTAACCCAATGCTAAGTTGTAGGAAGTTTGACAATTCTTTTGATCGATGACGAATCAATGATACTGATTTATCTATTTTATTTATTCTCTAGAATCTTTCGTGCTATGGATTTTAATATATCTAATCTGATATATACATATATATCAGACTCGTATCGTCGGGTCGATTCAGATCATTGACTCGTCAAGATCTAGTCACATAGTAGCGAAGTCATCGATCAGCTTGGATCGAATATTATCCCAGAGGCTTGTGTCTTGCGATCGTGTTTCTGATCTGAAGTAAAATGATCTCGAGAGACGATAGCATAATGATCGTATGCTTGGTTAATGATCGTCATGATTGATATTGAAATAAAACCGTGCGAGGATAAAAGATATCGTTTTAAACATTTGTCAATGTCATCGACGGCTGTGTATCGATACTACTTATTTATTTTTAATTTTCACGTCGATATGAATTGTTAATTTGAATTTGTTAAATTCTCGCGGCGGGAAAATTCAATTTTTAAATTGATACGGAATTATGCTTTAATGACTCTTAATGACTGCCTATACCTGTTTGATACTTGTAGCTGAACGATTTTGCCAATCTTTTTAAATGACATTAAAAAAAAATCATCAATGGCGTATCTTTATTTTGTATGGATCTGTAACTATGTATAGGGTCTAAGGTTTTTAATGACTAAAAAGTTTAAAATCATTCAGCGTAGCCGCTCAATATGGCCGAACTAATGAAGCCATTGTCCGGTTCCCGTGAAAATATATGTCAAGCGAATACGACGAGTAATTGGCGATACTTTGCAAAAATCCATGCGTTTCTTGCCCAGTCGAAAAAGTCAGCGCCATGGCCTTCGCTGCTTCTGTGACAGTCATTGATTTATAGATTCTTTGTCTGACCGGTATTTTCGTGTAACGGGCGCGTTGCGCAATCCCGTGTGCTATAAACGACGACATTTATTCGGACATACGAAAACTCTTACACTTAAATGTTTCGTGCCCCTTTCTGTCCGCCATATATCTTATGAGGAGGACAGACAACGTATACTGACCTCCGGACAGATTGCAACAGTCGCTGCAAATGTCTGTTGCAGAAATTGCACAGTTCGTTTCCGCAAACGATAAATAAGGGGGAAAAGAATTTAAGAGACTCGGTCGAGTCTCGCGCCAAGTAAAGGCAACCGGCTGGACAGGGCATGGCCCGTCGAGTCTCTTTACCCGAGCCAACTCTTGTACCTGTGTCTGGAACCAAATATCTTATGAACGGCAACAAATGAGAAAAAGCTATTAACACATGCATTATAGGAATTGGGGGTTCTGATTTGATTGCCACCATAAGCATTGAGACTGGTGTACGAGGTCAGGGTGTATTGAGAGGTCGAGCGAGATACATTTCTTTCAG
>JARPRG010000325.1:138618-151284 GCA_031001745.1 Hartigia nigra | reverse complement strand
AATAGTTTTTGTTACAGGATTTCACAGCAATCCTGTACTTAGCGAGTTTTTTTACACGAAAGTGTTTTTGTGCGGATTGAATATATCAGGGCCACGAGAAACAATTGAAATTCCTACGACAAAGTTACGTGGATATCGATATTTGAAAAATAACGATAAAATCATTCTTCGAGGCTTCAAGCCAGTTTCACGCAACATAATTATTGTACTGTGGTACCGTTACTCCATTACTTGGTATATAAGCTTGACAAAGTAGAAAAAAGAACATGATGGTGCTTTCATAATCATATGGTACCAATGTGCGTGGTAAATGAGGATGATTACGTCATAACTGGTATCTTTGTCTTCTTGGTACAGACAGAACATAGGTCATGTATACCTGGATAAGGTATTCAGGATGAGGGACTTCCTAGTGCACACTTCCGTTTCTAACATGACTTAATTAGGATTTATGGGTCTAATGAACTGACCCAACACTCGTGCAAGGTTCTAGTTAATCCAACATGTATAATAATAAGAAAGTAGCGTCTTAAGTACGGTATAAGATTTCATATTTGCCGCGGAAAATAATTCACCTATAATTCTCTTCTTACAGTTTCGTACAAGAATTTGCTTCGCCACCGGCTGATGGTATCACTCTGCTACTGGAAACATTGAGGGGTGTTCAATTGGCACAAAGTACACCACCGTCAGGTCAGCACGGTCCCAGAATTGGAACACGAAGGGCTGCTCTGGATGAACTTGGCTGCGTGGAATGTCTTGCCGCTTGTGGAGAACGTTGCACGGATGCTGCTAGACTTTTGGTCCAGGCACAGCCTGGCCTCCTGGCACTGGCCGTCTGCCTCACTAGCAGTTTGAACAGATCACGTGTTCTTGCCCTGCAGGTGCTGGATTTTATTCACTCTGAATCTTCCGCTTTCGATGATGACTTTTTTTTTTAAGTCATCAATTCTCTTTTTTGACTATCCGGTTCAAAGTCGTAACGCTTATCGACCGCTTAATGAAAGCTATTAATTTTTTACCTTGGATTCTGCCAAATGAGATCTTCATAGATCTCCAGACACTCTTCTCGTGTTTTGTTGCTGGGACACGGAATTCTTTTACCTTGGACACCGTTACTCCTGGAGACTCGTCGGTGAGAAACCAGTTTCCTTCCTTGTCCTTGTCGTCATCGTTCTGGCTATATGAATTTTAGTCACTTCGTCTTGCGTTTATTATAAATACATTTAACGTCTGTTCGTCCACGTGCAGCCATCTTTGTCGTTTCGCATATATATCTCAATGCTTGAAAAGAGCTGTCACTGAAACAAGATGCCATCATAGACTCCAGTGTCGATGAACTTGTAGCTACATGCAAATGCGTTGGTTCTTCAACTACCTTTTTATGCGGTTAAACAACTTTTGAGATAGGAGTGAGAATTTTTTAAATGAAGAATGCCGATTTTTCGAGGTGTCCCATTAAAATAATATAGCACGAAGTCTCTAGGTTTAACGAATTATATTTGTTTTAGCTCCTGACGAAGGTCTGCCAAACTCCTGGTGGTCATGCTGCTGTGTCCGAAGCTGTTTCTACCCTTAGACTTAGATACGGTGAAGGGGGAAGATTCAGATTTTTGGCTGGAGCACTTTTGGCACCAAGAGCCGCCATTGCTCTGAGAGTCGCTGGAATTTCATTTTTGAATGCTTTTCTCAAGTCTGCACCAAGAGTCCAGGCTAGACTTTACATTCAGGTAAAGAATACTGCCTGTACTTGCTTTATTATAATATTATTCTTGTTTCGTATACATACGTGTCTGTCAATGTATGATTGATTGATTTTTATTTAAATATCAAATAGGCAGAGGCGTGTGAAGCTGGCCTCGAGCCAAAAGCGTTGCAAGAGTGGCTGACGGAAGTCGATGGCGGCGAAGAGGACACATTGACTGATTTATTGCACAAGGAAGTCCAAAAATGGACGCACAATTGCGTGGACGTCGAAGCGCTGCAAAAACGAGCCACGCGGGCCGAGGAGACTTGTCGCGTACTGAGCAAGAAGATTTCGGCATTGCAGAGCCAATTGCAGAAGCAACAGCTGGAGAATGTACGAAGTTACAATATTGAGGATATGGAGAAGCTGAAGAATTCAAAGAAGATACAAAAGGTCTCATCCAATGCTGAAGATGAAGGGATTAGTTCTTCGGAACGTTCCAGTAGCCCTGAGGATCTAAAACACGTCAAAGTCTGTACAGTGGATAACGATCAAGAAACCACTATAGATGACGTCATTGAAGAACTCAGGATCATCGTCAAGGATGCCGAGGAAGAATTTGAGGATCAAAATGCTCAGGCTAGAACTTTTGCAAGCACTGTTAATTCTGGCGACAAAAAATGTTCTCCACTGTTCGCATCGGATTCGAAAATATCCTTGAACTCTGACGTGAAGACGTTCCTGTACGATGAAATAAATTCTAAAGGTTTCCCTAGGTTCAAGGATGAAGAATCGAAGGTCACCAGTTCCAGTGCTGGACAAAATTGTACAGAAAATCCTATTACCTATTTTGGGGCTACCGACAGAGAATGCTCGTCCTCCGAAGGAAGTGTAAAGATCCTTGTTAAGGGACCGGAAGTAGAGGATGCAATTGTACCGGCCATTTTACATCCACAGCCACCAAGAAGAACTCCACCTTGTCTCTCTGCTATCTTAGCCGCAAGAGATTCCAGCTTCGTGGACGTCGAAGAAGAAATGTACAATTCTCACGATGAGGAAGTCGAGGAGGAAACATTGGGAGACGGAAGTGACTCTTTGTTGAGTGCATCAAGATTAAAGTACACTTCCGGCAAGGATCGAGAGACTGATATCCGTCAAAGTTCGGTAGACACCGAGAGACCCAACAAAAACATTGAAAATCGATTAAAGAGTAATAAGTTTACTAAAAGCTTCGATGATATTCACGACATAGAAAATGGCCGACGTGAAAAAAAGACTATAAGGAACTACGACGTGTCATCCAAAAGTAAATTCGATCAGATAATATCCAGACAAATGGAATCGAGACACAACAAAGATTTTGATTCATCCGTCGAAGTTCAAAGACGTAATACGAAATACAGAAGTGAAGTAGAGAAACGTAAGCTATTGCGTAGGGCGACAAGTCATGACTACCTGGACTCTGAAGCGTCAAGTCCTTATTTAAAGCGTAGCGGAAGTAGAGTCGAAGGTCGCATACGAAAGTTTGAAAGTCTTACGTCATTCGACAACGCGAGTCTTCACAGTTTTGCAAGACTTGACAGTACAGACAATATCAGTAAGATTCATCAGCCACAACAATCCTGGAGCGAAGGATCCAGATCCAGGATGCGCAGATCCGAATCGTTCCATCACGTTTCTCACGCAGCCAGAAAAGATCAAAGTTCATCACGTGGTGGCAGTGACAGCGGACTCTTTTACGTAACGGACTTCGATCTGGAACCTCTCGTGGGTAGAAGACTGAAATCAGATTCATCCAAGTCACCTAGTTTGTTGACCAAATCATTGGACAGAATCGATGAGGGTTTAGACTCCATGGTAGACATTGTTATCACCGAAGAGAAACAGCACTGGGAATTGAATCGACTCTTTGCTAAAGACAGAAAGAGAACAGGACGAGAAAGGTCATCGGGGGAATTAATAAAAAATGACCAAATCTACGGGCAGATCAAGAGCGATGAACTTTACGGGGAAGAGAGACATCGTTGGAATCATGAAGATATTAATGGCAATAAAAAAATGGAACCTACCATGATCATTCCTAGAAATGGTTCCAGACACGAATCATTCTGCTATGAGAAACCAGCGAA
Source organism: Hartigia nigra (assembly GCA_031001745.1). NCBI lineage: Eukaryota > Metazoa > Arthropoda > Insecta > Hymenoptera > Cephidae > Hartigia > Hartigia nigra. The sequence continues at coordinate 147,468 of JARPRG010000325.1, read as the reverse complement.
TAAATTTTCCCCAAGATCAACGGAGTCTGGTATCTTTTTACCTGGTGGACGTCCTTACGATGCTTTTGGCTTGAGTAAAAGCAGATTCAATGCTGGCAAATATTCTGGAAACAATATACAGAGAGAGAACAATGTCAGGAGTTCTGGATATGCTGGGAAACATGGCGGTAAAGTCACTGACGTCCTATCCGGACTGTATTAAGATTCATGTGAATTAATATCATTGATTGATTTAAGAAAGATCATTGAATTTGTATTAAATGTGCTAACGTATTATTTAAAGAATTTCGTACCTTGCGATTAACGCAATTAATTGACGAACCGTGTGCAATATCTTGAGTATTATATCTACGATTATATATAAGTTCCTTATTATTAAGCGAATTCGAGAAAGTGTATAGGTCAGGTGATGCTATTGTTAATTAATTATCGATTAGAAAAACTTACGATTGATAATTAATCAATAATATGAATTTGTATATTTAATTTATATTACTTACGCAGTATGAGAGTAAAGATCTACTGGGATCAAGTATTCTGGTGACGGACAAGTTTTAAACGTTAACGACTCGAGCGTCTTATACGTTTGTTTAATTTTCTTGTTGTTCTTGCTTTTGATCGGACAAAATCAAGCGTCCATTAAGCCTCCTTCACAATGACTTTGTATAGAATTCCACGACTTTTGGAAACTATTGGTAATCTGCATGGTTAACAAGAAACAGCGGTTTCGGTAACTCTAACGTATTAGAGCTACTCGTAACGAATTATCCAGAGAAACGAAGCATTTTTGTAGCCGAATGATATGTCCTCGATTTTAATTTATTGTCTTTAATTAATTTGACAGGAGACATAAATGAATTGTAATCAATCGACACGAATAAAATGTTACTACATATAACGATTGGAGTACATTTCTTAATACACATCTTCAGTCGATAGAATAGAAATTGAAATAGAAACAGTCGGAAGACAGGACGAAAGAAAAAAAAAAAGGGGGGGTAAGTAAAGATCTATTTCGTTCAAGTAATTAAAAGATTACGACAAGAAAAGTGTTTCGAACGTGGAGAATATGATGAAGAAGAAAGTAAAAATGAATGAGAAAGAAGAAGAAGGAACGAAAGAATTGTAGTAAAGGTAAGTAGGACTCCATTTCCGTGGGGTCCCAACTTTCCACAAGGAAGTTATGAAGGTTAGAAATAGAAAAAACCGGAGCGTCTAAGAGATCAGTACAGGGCAACGGTTCCAGGAAGAATGAGCACTCCGAGTCCAAAGTAAGTGGTTTTTAAGGAAAGGCTTTAGTTTTGGACACTGAAAAATGAAATAAAAAGTATTTCACTTGTGACTTTTAATATTATTTATGTATTGAAAGTTACTCTAAATACATCATAATTCGAACAGGAGGGTCTCAAAATAAGTCTATGCATGATATTAATCGATGAACCGTTAATTAAATATGTTTGAGCTAATAAATGTATACAGATATAAAACAAAGGATCTCCTGTAGTTCGTAGAGACACGAGGGAAAGTGAAAATGTTAAAAAAAAAATTCTTCTCGAAACGACGTTCAGACAGAGGTGAAATCCATAAAATTTCCTTAAAAGTACAGCCAATTATTAAATAAAAAGAAAAAAAACAAAAAACAAAACGATGTCGAGATTCACGCTTGTGCTCTAATAAAACGATGTGATTCGTCGAATCGAAGTTAATTATTTTGCGGCTAGCTTAGACATATCATGGTCATTAAGGATATTCTCGCGACGTGTGAAAGTATGGAAATACAAACTAGTAGCTGCTAACAAATGAAAATAAATGCCAATCTTCATGATCGATGACGCTACAGGGGAAATTTATACGATTAACCTCCATCTTATACTAATTATCTAAGTCCTACAGATACATATAATATTTAAGTATACTCTCTTTGTACAAAAGAATCATTTTCAAACCAACAGTCAAGTTGAAATTTGTTGGCTAAAACGATTCTTTGATGCCAACGGAGATGATATATCACAATGTAAGAGCAATATACCGTACTCATGTCATTACGTCTCAAAAATGTTAATTCTTCAGGTTCACTTAGGTACCTTTGACAAAGTGCCAAAATACATTATGACAATAATGACGGTTCTTGCATCGCGATACTACTATAACGTTTCATCTTGTATTAATGTCTCGTGCTTACTGAATGTGCTTGGTTAAAAGGCTTGGCAGTGACAACTATAGTAAATCTTAATGGGTACAACTGAAATGTTGTTGATAATCCAAAACGATGCCTTAAGAAAATATGAGAACACGATGGAATGGAAAAATTCGTCATGTCGCGCATTTATTATTCCATTTTAAGCGCGTTCACCACGAATTCGTCGAGCCAACTGGATATCCTTGGGCATAATAGTTACACGCTTGGCATGAATAGCGCAAAGATTGGTGTCTTCGAAGAGACCCACCAAGTAGGCTTCGGAAGCTTCCTGAAGAGCACCGATAGCTGCGCTCTGGAAACGTAGATCGGTCTTGAAATCTTGGGCGATTTCACGAACCAGGCGTTGAAACGGCAACTTCCTGATCAGCAACTCGGTAGATTTCTGATATCTTCTGATTTCACGAAGGGCTACGGTACCAGGCCTGCAATGTTAAGAAGAAAGAATTCGTATTACTACGCAGTTACAATTATTTCCATGTCGCTAATAACAGGATATATCTAATCAAACAAGAAAATTGTTATTCGTACCTGTAACGATGGGGCTTTTTAACTCCACCAGTGGAAGGTGCACTCTTACGAGCTGCCTTGGTAGCCAACTGCTTGCGAGGAGCTTTTCCTCCAGTGGATTTACGTGCGGTCTGCTTAGTACGTGCCATTTCTGTAATGCAAGATAGAAGAAAATATAAAAAAATATCGATTATTTATACTCTTATATTGTCTAGTGACAGAACAACATTCTCTTCTGCATTCGTATTAAAAGTATTTTGAATCTTATCGCCATAACTTAAAGCTATCGTATCGAATAATACTGTGCTTCAACGAAAACATTCATAAAGTAAACAACTTTTGGTCAACCGCACCTAACTGTTAGCGATAAATTGATGATACTAAGGAATTTCCTTTTCCCAACTCGTATATAGCAAAGTGAACCTATATTTTACATATAATATTCGATCTCAACTCGTTCACACGTGTAACTTTAGCGTATAGACGTTAAACTGACCATAAGAATGATTTCCCTCCAAAAGCAAGCACAATAACTAAAATGGCGGACCGTGTACATACTATTTTCAACGCGTAAAGAGACGCCACATATAAGACTTTAATAATTTTCCTCGAATATCGTAATAACCCATCTTTCAATATGCTCAAATTGTTTCCCGTAAGTCCGCGCACTATATACACGTATTTGTTGTACGAAATTCGATGATAATACATACCTAATCACTTCTCTTTAAGGAAATGCTTTCCGTGCACACAAGATACTTCGACTGACGATTTCCAACTGATGCGTGATGTCAACGTTTCATCGGAAATGCGGTTTCTTGTTAGATCGAGATGGCAAATACGAGTGTACGCGGGAGGAAATGGTGTTCGTACGAGCGCTGCTATTGGTTGACACGTTTATAAAGCGACGCACGATTGGCTGTAAGCGATGGACGTAATTGCCATCTACTGGAAATACATAAACTTCTTTACTAGTTACTACGTGAGTCAATGCAAGTTTCGGAATAAATAATCATAAGAATTTACTCATTATTTTTATACCTTATTTGAGATAACATTAGCACCCTTCGTGTCTTAAATAAATATTTATCGAAATTTCAACATCCTCGTGCCCGCACAGTCGCTCAATCCCAATGCATTCTCGTGCGCATGTGCAGGAAAATTCATTTATATGAAAACATCGTGTGATCAAGCACGTACGCACCCACGCAAGCCCTTTTAATAGGATCAGCAAGCGGAAATCCGATACTTCTAGACACTTCGAAAACAAAAAATATCTGTCAAACTACAAAGAAGACTACCAACAAATCTATGAAACACTAAAAGAAGAAACCTCTACGACGTATACTATAAATTTCACATGACAGCGATATAAAAATATCAAAATTCAAAGGCTTTAGTGCGATCTATGATATTTGCTTGTAATATTTACAGTACCTCCCCAAGTCACTGGTACACGTTATATTTACTTATTATTTGCCGTTCAGAACATGCAATCAGCCAATGATCGTCGTAATGCACCAAAGAAAAACGTCACGTTTGATCACTCTTTATTTTATGTTTAAATTAGTACAAAGTAGATGGTTCATAATAGTTACATTCAATATGCTTAATTATTAGCGTTCTTTGATAACCATCGTAACAGCAGGTGCGTTGTCGTGATGTCTAAGTTTCTGAAGGCAGCTGATGTGCTGTCGCGAAATATTTTCGATTGTCGTCGAGCAGATGAGCGACAATTCACGAAGAAGCTCGAAATTCAAAGTTCTACGAGTCGCGAGTAACAACCGAGGGATATTCGGATAATTTTAAATCCTATCTAGATACGATGAGAAAGTAAAGACAATTCAAGAATTAAGCCACACAGAACGCTGCATCTGCCATATGAGAATGGTGTTTTTCTGCCAGTTTCCATTAACTTTTCGTATGCTTTCTTTTTTCTTTTCTTTTTTCTTTTACTAATTCCTTCATTGCGAAGTGACTTGAGTATATCACGTACATTTATGGCGATCTCTTAACGAATGGAATGGGCAAAGTAAAATGTCGTCGCTAATGGAAATTCGTGAAATTTCAAACAACCATACTCGACTACAGTGAAATCGTGTAATCGTATTATTCAAATGCATTATCAATTTTTTTTTTCCTTTTTTTTTCGTTCACTCCTTCCAATCCTCACAATTATTTTAAATTTATTATCGTTTTACAATATCCATTCTCTTTCGTTACCTTGTATAATACACTACCTAGTGATAGCATTGTAAGAAGCAATAATGAAAATTCGTTCTACGAATTGTATTACGTACATCGTATAGATAATTATTATCGTTATTATTATATAAATTTTCAGTCATCAAAAGAAAAAGAATATTAAAACGAAATTTATTTATCGGCTACAAATAGCTACTATATAACTATTTCAGTATTATTTATTTATTTTATTTGTTTGTTTTTTTTCCCCCTCGTCAATTGTCCTTCGTTACTCTTTTCGTCTTTTTTCCTTTTTCTTTTTCAATTAACGCCTTTTAATTGTGTATTGCCAAAAATACGAGTTGTGAATAGTTTCTCATTTGTCGCCTTTATTTCTTCCTCTTATTTTCACCCCCTTTCCCCTTCCCTCGATCACATCCTTTATCTTCATCGTAAACGATGAAACGTCCTTAATTATTTCCTACCACCCTCTTACTGTCGCTTCAATGATCCATCATTGTACCTTCATTTGTCATTCAATTTGTACTGGCATTTATTAGAATTTGCTACGGTCGCTTTCAATAATTCGATAACGAAAGTAGAAAAAAAAAAAGTGAACTCGCCCCTTTTGTCGCAACCGCCGAAATTTTATTAATTCTTCCGTGTCTTTACCGAGCATCCGCCGTTTTATGTCCACGTCTCTCGCTCTCTCTTTAATGCCTGACAAAAAAAAACAGAAAACAGGTTTTCAACGTCACTTCTCTATTTAATTTTACTACAATGACAAAATTCAATAATAACACAAGGCCACGCCAATGTTACTTCATAATTTTTTTTACTGCGAGTCCAACAAAAATAACAGAAAAAAATTGAAGTATCCAGAAAAAAAAACAATACAAAGAAGAGAGAGATCGAGGACTGCTCAAAATGTTCAAGAGAAATTATCAAGAGCGTTCGCGACAATGAATACTACCTCGGAGACGATTCGCTTTTTGAAGAAACAAAACAAAAGAAAAAAAAAGCAACAGAATACAGAACGCACACGCCTAGTTTTATTTTGGATTTGCTAAAATTTTCAAACTGAACATTAAAAATGTTTTTCTTTATATATATAAAAAAAAAAAAACATTTACTTTATGTCAGATCGTTCGAAACCGAATGAAAAACCTATTAAACGTAGAATAATAATAGGACTATAAAATAAAGAGAGCCCCTATACAATACGAGAGTCGATCAATCGATCAATCGAGATCATCGAACTTATCAGTATGAGAATAAAAAAAGTTTTCTTCGTCGAACAAAAAAAAATGTTCTATTACATCGATGAAGAAAAAAAAAAAAAAGAGAAAATTATGCACGAGTAAAATAAATAGACACTGCGCTAATCGATCCTATCCCGTTCAGTGCTTACGGATCGTTACGCAATATAGAAACGGTTACTATTCGCCTCGAGGAATTTACAAACGTACAAAACCTTCAAATTTCATACCAAAAAGGTTGGTGATATGACAGTCAAGAATTGATTAGATTTTATTACAAAAATGCACACGTAGAATTAACCACAACCAGAACGATAGACCACTTTGAAATTCTACGAATTTGTTATCGGCTATTATCATTAATATCAATTAGAGTATAAGGTATATTCCGTTTAATATTATTGTACCCGTGGACAGGGTGGCTAAGAGAGCGTGATTTACACGAGTTGAACAAAGAGCAATAAACGTCGTGTGACCCCTTGAGAGCGTCGAGAGAAAAGACGTAGAGATAAAATTGTTTGTTCTTTTTTTTAATTGCACAAAATAAAATTTAAAAAAATAACCAAAATATTCATAAAAGACTCGTTTCGCTCGACTCTCGTAGAATAATTAAAATCGAAAGATATTGGTCAAGATATTATTGTAATACGTCATATATAATATTCCTTGGATATCCGGCAGTCTTTCTGGGGAGTAAAAAATTCATTTTTAACCTAACCACACTTTTTCTCTTTTGCTTGTTTTCTTACAAAAAAAAAAAAAACGCTAAATACGCTCAAAATACAGATAAAGATATACTGTTGTCTCGTAAGGATCTCTAGTAGTAGCAAAGAAGCTTTCACAGCTTGAAGATAAAAAAAAGAAAGAAAGAAATATCGTGTGCTGGTTTCCTTGTATAAAAACTCTACATTCGTACGGTACATATAGCCACCCTGTGCGCAGAGTCTGTAACGATGTTGTACGAGCAAAATTGAATGTTATATTATACTTTCGAATAATTGGCAACGATAAAGAAGAATAAAGGAAAAGAAACAAAAACAAAGTACCAGTAACGAAAATTAAAAAGCACGAGACGTACTGGACTGGACCTGCCAAGTGAAACTCGACGTTTAAGGCTCGATCGTTAAGCTCGTACAACAAAGTTCAGCTGTCCTCATCGAATATTCATTATGTCTAGCACATTGCTTTTATTATTATTATTCCTTTAAATCAACACCACAAGCTAAATATTATGACTTTAATGAATCTACCAACTCTCCGTTCCAAAGCAATGACAAGTGACTTCTGAACTTGTAAGCATTAAAATTGTATTATCCGTTAATCAACACTGCGTTAGAATGACAGTTGAAATTCAAAATATGTCCTTCCACCTCCAATTGCTTTCTCGCAAGAGTACTGACGTGAAATCCAGAGAAGTTCAGGTTTAGATATTTAACGTAAGATTGAGCAGAACAAAAAAAAAATATCTGTCCTTCCGTCCCCTCGCTTCACTCGTTATTGTTATATTCACCTTTTTTTGTTCCTCCTCTTTATTCACTTCGTTCTGCTCTGCTTTGACTTTTCGTCAGCTCGACACGTCCACGCGATCCCGGCCGCCGCTTTTTCTATTATGCTTTGTATCAAGAACCACCTAATCGACGCCAAAATTACTTTCTTCGCGCAGTTTTCGCTCTAGGCTAAATATACCGGACGTAACGTCGTCCCTTTATTGTTCCGGAAGACGGTTTTGTCGTAATATTGCAAAAATAGTCAAAAACATTTCAACGGCCATCCGGGTTGCGCGCGCACGTCTGCACGTGAGCGCTTTTACGGAGTTCAGCATATACGAAAGAGAGAGAAAAAGAGACGAGCTAAACAGGCGCAGAAAATTCGCAACGATATATTATTAATATATATACATATATATATATATATTAATCATCGATTTTTTCTAGGCGCTTTATCGATTACAGGCGGCATTTTCGAAAAGCGACATTTTACTGCACTCTAAAATTCATATATTGTTTCGAGTCCTATGTCATTCTCTCTCTTTTCTTTTCTTATTTATTTCATTCTGTTATCTCGAAGATGCAGAACGACTTTTAAAAATTATAAATATTCCACGCGTCGCAAAGCAAAAAGAAATTTTCCCTTCAAAATGCCACTGTTTACAAGACTGTCCATATATTTTTGCTACAATATAATTATTTCGGAGATTTCCTCTTCTTTATTTCCCAGTGTTCTCTATCATCTTTTATTTATTCCTCTCTCTTTCTTTGCTTGGTCATTTTTTTTTTCGGTTACATTGTTCTGCGTTCTGTTATTGTTACTTGTATTATTATTATTCTCTCTTTGTATCATTTGTCGTCAGGACGTTTGCGCGTCGCACGACGACACGAGCGACGAGAAACTTGCTGTCGCCTAGTATCGCGTCGACAAAGATATTATTGTTTACAATATATATATATGCTTAGAGAAACAAATTTTAAACATAAACAAAAAAAAGGGAAGAGAAACCCATGAGAAATACGTTGTACGCGTCTCGACGTCATTCTCTCATTTTCCCTTTTTCTTTCGTTTATTTCTTTGGGCGTCGCTGAAAGTGCTTGGAAAAAATATCACGGATACTTTCTCTCTCTCTCTCTTTCTCTCTCTTTTTCTCTCTCTCTTTCTCTCTCTCTTTCTCTCTCTCTAGAATTTGACAATCAACGACAAAACGTT
>JARPRG010000325.1:106213-136274 GCA_031001745.1 Hartigia nigra | reverse complement strand
ATATATATATATATATATGCTATATATATATATATACATATTATAATTGTTTTATAATATATTATAATATTACATGTTTATATCATCCAGGAATACTTTTTCCAATTGTCTATTTAGCTCAACGCGATCGTAACGGCTCCTCTGTTTCTAGATATTTTATGAAAATCACGTAAACAGTTGTACAATTGTAATTGTTCATTCCTTTGTTGTTTTTTTTTTTTGTTTATTCCTTCGCGTCCCTCGTTCCAACCACTCCCTTTAAATAGGCCAATCGAACGCGTCATTCGTTCGCACGAACGCAAAACGGCCGTACGTCAAAGACAATCTCGTGAAATCAGAAATCCTTAACGGGCAATACACAAAAAGGAAACGCGGAGCTTCGCTGGTTATCGCTAACAGTACAGTACAACCTGACGGCAATAAAGATAAATAATATCACTAGAAGTTGTACAACCGTATCGAAAAATTGTTTTCACGCGACAAAAAGAGTGACGCCCGTTTCGATCGCACTGAGCCAACAGAAGCCTGCAGTGCTCCTTACGCAAGCGGTGCATCGTCAATTAGTTCAATCATTTTTAAATATTTGTTGCTAACGAATCAATTGGGTTTAGAAGAGGGGGAAGAAAAAAAGAGAGAACAATGAAAATAATAAAACAAAAATTAATTTCGCAACAAGACTATTCCAAGTGCGTGTAGTCTCACGCGTCAAATCGTATAGGCAAATACAAGATTGAATTTTGAACTAATTTACGACGCAACCTCAGTCATAGTACGAACATCGACGCTGGCAGTACAAAAGTGTACGTCCCTCGTAAGGAGCACCATTGATTTATATATAAAAAAAAAAAAAAAAAAAACGATACGCGATTGAAAAAACTGTGTCGTCGTAGCGCTAAATTGTTTAAATCCTAAATAGTACTTTGCAAAATTGGCCAACGGTGTGTACAAGGTCGTCCTTTTCTTTTTCTTTTTTCTTTTTTTTTTTTCTTAATTTATTTTTTTAATGCAAAATTATAAATGAGCACACGTCCTCGGCGTTGGGTATCATTTTTCATTTTTTTTTATCAAAATCATTTTCTCGTACTATCTTAAATGAAGTTTCAATAAAATAGAGAATTTCAAGATATAACAGTTACTCGTTCCTTCTTCACCCTTCTCGCAATGATAATGGACAGGAGTTTAAAAAAAAAGGAAAAATACAAATCTGCACGGACACGCAATTATTAGTCCATACGTGCTTTCCATTCTTATATGCCCACTTGCGTCACTAGTATTTAAGTTTATTTAAATAATTTCATCGCGGCGGTCACTTTCGACATTCGACGAGAAACACGTACTCGGACCGTACACACCATGGAGGAATAATAGTATTTATCATTTAACGTCTATAATATTTCAATATTTATCTGTAATAAAAAAAACTGACCTAATAAAAACATTTCATTTCTTTTTTGGCCTCACTTTTTGATACTAAATTATCAAGGTTGATTGAGAAACAAAAGAGACGGGCAGCACGGTGATGGCGGAGGGGGAATTTTAACAACTCAATTGATTGTACGCTTTAAATAATTAAATAATTAAGTAATGTCTGCTATAATACCCAATTTTGCTTTTTCTTTTTCTTTTTCTTTTTTTTCTATCTTCTTTCTTACGATTCACAGTACCGTAATCCTTATTGATTTTTCTTGACTAAAGAGTAGCGCACTTGGGTCAAGAACACTGTTTATCCAATTTTCACGTGTTAAAATAAAGGGGCTCGTTGTGCTGGGTATTACAAATTAAAAAAAAAAAAGAAAAACGATCTCGCAATAAATCGCAAACATTAAATAATAATAGTCTTTAAAATTGGTTACTTCAACATTTCAATGTCTATATATGAGGAAAAAATTTGATAATGTTGTTCCTATCTATCCTAGTAATCTAATACCTTAAATACTATTAAATGGGTATCTTTTTATTATATTTTATTTTATTTTTTTTCTTTCTTACTTCTCATCGTTTCGTCGTCAAATATTTATAGTCACTTCGTATCGTAGGACATTAACAAACGGCAACTTTTAATGAACAAAAGAAAAATGAAGAAAACAAATTTCAGCAATCACACAACACTATTAGTTTTTCAGTTGTTGTCCCGTTGTCCTGAACGTTCGTTCATTCTTTTGATTAAATTTCGTAAAAAAAAACAAACAAAAACAACAAAAAAAGTGCATAAGTGACAAACAACTTTCACGTCTAACTGCACCGTGCACGCCGTAAGAAGTGCCACGCATTTTTATTCTCTCTCGACTCCCTCTCACAGCGTATAAATATCGTTCCCTTATATTTTGATTAAATTGAAAAATCCTAAAAATCCACTACCAACGATCGCACTTAGAGCTATAATGTAAAAATGACAAATACGACTGGAGTTTTTAATCAATTACGATAAACCCTATGCTAATCGTACACGAAGAAAAAATGCTCATCTTTGAATCGCCCGCCAAAAATCAACTTCGCTACCTCTTTCTCTCCTTTCCGCTTTAACTCTAACATTAACGTAACGCCTTTCGCACGGACGATAATTATAATTTAGTACTTTAATTCCACAGTAAGAGCTAGATTCGATACACGGTTACAAGGTAATATCTAAAAATATTCTTGTCTACGTTAAAAGCATCAAACGTAATATAAGCGCTACTATTTAAATCTAAACCTACACATTACAAAAGTAAAAGCGCATTGATATAAAAAAACTTTTGTTTTTTCTTTTTGTCTTCCGCAACTACCGGCTATCATTTTTATCGTCGACGCGTAGGCGGCGTCCCCCCACCTACAAGACAGACACTTTGTATTCGTATCTCTTGAATTCTTCTTCTCATTTTTCCCAGTAGGGAAATCCAAATAAAGTTAAATAATATTGACAATAGAAACGCAAAAAAAAAGGATAAAAGTACATTAACGAGAGCCTATCGGTACTCGAGAAACTTCACTAATTTTCATTGTATTTTTGTACAATTGCCATTTTTTTCTTTTCTTTGTTTTTGTTTTTTCTCTATCTTTACCATCTTCTCCTACACTCTGTCGTTCCATTCGCAGCCGCAAACGTTTCTCTACAATAATGCAATTATAAATGAGCAATCTCGTGAGAGAAAATCTATAATATCCATAACATCAGAAATACAAATTACGCAACTTACACTTCAAGCTTCAAAATATAAAAACTGTTAATACTCATAATAATAATAATAATAATAGTAATAATAATAATATACACTGCCCCGTACAGTTACAATTGAAAAATCCTATTTAAACAGTAGTTTTCTTTAAATACAATAGTAGCTCAGTACCCGAGGGGATGTGGACGACGTGCACAGTGCAGCTCATCGCGATCGAACCGATGATTACTAATGCGAAAAAGGTAAAGGGAGTAAAGAAGAAAAAATAAAAAAATAAATCCCACCTGCCTTTACAAAAGGTAAAAAACACTATATACGTTGCCTTTGTCCATTCCCTCGTATGTCCCAACGTTAACGATCACTCTACTCCTGAAGCTCCTTGTATTCAAGTACGACTCTCTCAACTTTGACCTCCTCCGTGTAATATCCACCGCGCAGCATTTATTCCTTTGGAAATCGCGATTATCCACAAAAGATTTATCTCGTTCCTTAATCAAAGCTCCTAGATATAGGCGATATCAAGAGGACACTTGAAATCGTTCTAACAATTTCACAATGCAAAATCTGACAATTCTTTTTTCTTGATGATAAAACAACAACAACAAAAAAAGAAGACAAATCGATGACTCTTGCGACGCATCGATCGAAAAGCTATTAATAGCACTATTATACGTATACGTGGTATACGTATGGCGCGTGTGTAATATATTTATATATTATATATCGCTTTGTTTTTGTCATATAATTTTTTGTTTGTTTGTTTGTACCGACTAGCACACATCCTCTCATACGTATACGCAAGGGTGGGTTTATATCATTTTCTTGTTCCGTAGCTGATTTACATTAATAAAAAATTTGAATTCACGTCGTACAAGATTAATAACAAAGGTCGTAAACGCACGAGAGCGAAGAAAATTATTGTTATCCTTATGGAAAACCGCATCTGTCGCGCGCCACCGAGATCGCAGAGCCCCCGTATATATATATATATAATATATATATATATATATAAAAGAATGATTACAATAAAGATTTACATATCCCAACAGTGTGACGTATATAGATATACTAAACGACGTGGGCAATGCTCGTTGTGACGTGGAAACGAGAGAGACATCGATTCCCGATTATACTCGAGGATCCATGATCGAGATACATGATATTTGCTTTGCATTTTATTATTTTTTTTTTGTTTTCTTCTAAATATAAACGTTCAATGCTTTTTAACCAGGTGTCATCGGACATTGTAAAACATCGCGCTCGTTCTAACGCAAGGACATACTTCCTCTGACGCTTGTTTTACAGATGCTTGGGGCTCTTTTTTTTTTCTTTTTTTTTTATTTGCAAGTTTCACACGAGACGAGACATACTAGGGAAATAGAAGTGCGAGAGCCTAACTCGTGGAGGCTACCGGAGTCTGGCAGTACGGGCACTCGCGCTGATTCGGAGCGCACGACGAGCAGACCACGTAGTGGTTGCACGGTGAGAGAGTAACAGTGCGATTTTGTTCCTCGCAAGCCATGCACTTTGTTGCCGTTTCCCTGTACAGCACCTGAAACGGCAACATTCGAGCTAGCCAGAACTGTTTCCTCGGTATCAAAAAGAAACTAAGCGTGATCAACTGTTATTATATATATATATACTTTTTTCTTTATATACGAGGCCGATATCTTTTTTTTTTTCATATATGCATTTAATCGAAGTTCGCGTGTAAACTGTTAGTGATTAGTGTGTCCAGACAATGGGAATAGGAATCTCTCTCTCTCTCTCTCTCTCTCTTGCTCCTCACTCTCATTGACCAAGGGATACGAGAGCGAGGATACGTTTTAAATTTAGTGGCGAGTGTCGTGGACGACACTGGCATGTAATTTCGGGTAAAATTATTTGTTATACATTAAATACCCGTTCTGATCGATTATTGATTACTTTTGTCTCGACCATTTTTTCTTTCTTTCTTTTTTTTTTTTGGTTTGTTCTGGGGCTCGTGCTTTTAGCTCAAAAGTGGCTCGAACATCGCTCGAAGTCCCAGCTGTTCAAGTCCGAGTGACAATATTGCTGTTTTACCTTTTCAATCTCTTCGAGGTCCGAGCGTAGCTGCGACTGTATTGATTTTAAAGTAGATATCGACAATGATCTCAACTCGCTGGTTCTTCTCAGTGTGTGGAGATACGGACCGCCGCTTGATGCTTCGTTCTCGACTCTTAGCGCCTTCACCTGCAGTAGTGCCTGTAAGCAATCCACGCTCTGTGGTACGTTGTACCGTACTACTTGAACCATTGTATCCACGATACGACAAACGGGCTTGGATCATAATTGAAATTTGAGAAAAAAAAAAAAAGAAATACTTTTCGACAAACACAAAGCATTTACGATATTTGACAATGTAAGTGATGATTATTGATTAGGTAAAATGGATTCTTCTCTCGTGTACACGTACCTCATCTCTTTGTTGTTCAGCTATGGATGCTTTGCGCTTAGCTTCTTCGCTTTCCAATTGCCAAGCTGCGCATGCAGCGCGCGCTTGATTGATGCGTTCGTCCCATGTCGCCAATTGTGCGCGACTGGACGTCAACTCCTCTCTCAACCTCTGCACCTGTAACTTATCGTGTAAGGTACGTGACGCAATTGGATATTGATAAGAAAGTTGGGAGAAGGGGTGGGGGGTGGGGGGGGGGCAGGCAGACGACTCAGCCCCCTAGAACAAAGTGAACCAGGTGTCAGTATGACAAATAATATGGCAAGTAACCTCTGAGAGAGATCCCGTGTTGCTTGGACTGATGGAGAATGGATTGACCAACGGAGACGCGGGAAGTGGCTGAGTGCGCGACGGCGACATTCCTTGATTGGCAAAATCAAAGAGACTGCTGTTGAAACCGCTGAGCTTTGAGGCAGAGCTGCTTAGTTGAGAGATGTGATTACTGAATGGATCCGATACTTGGTTCATGAATGGCATCGTCTGGAGTAGAAAAAAAATTGCAGCACGTCAGTGAGACAAATTAACGATAGAGTATAAAGGGATTCTGATTAACTTTATTTACCGATTCCATTGAATCTTGATGAGAGAATCTGGACCCTGTTAGAAAACCGGCTGACTGTAATTGCTGCAACGGACTCGATGTGGATGGCGAGAAATTTGTGAGCACCGAGCGCTCCGTCATTCCTGGTATGTTGACGGGTGCTGAGCTGCCCAGTAGTCCGGAACTGGCGAGACCAGCCGATATTGAATTGCTAATCGGTGAATTGGTATCCCTATGAATTGAGTCTACTAAATTTAACGGGTCGTCTAAGTGTAACTCGTCTAATGCATTTCCTGAAATATAATAAAATCACATTTAATCCCTTGACTTTTGCTAACAGTGACTTTAAAACGAATAGAGGTTGTCGAAGAAAAATGTATTGTCCCTTACCTACTACAGATTCCACAGTATCATTTGGATAGAATGAACTTGACAGCGGTGATACTGTACTTGTTAATGAGTGACTGCCTAATGTGCCATTCAAATTATAAGCTATATAGAGACTCTGCTTCCTCTGTGCTTTTTCAGCCTTTGTCAATAAAGGATCGCTGTCGATGGCCATCATTTGTTTTCTAATTTCTCCCTGTACAACAACAACAAAAAATAGATAAAATTAGCCAATAAGTTTATTCGACTGGATGTCTATGTGTAAATGATATCCAACGTATACAAAAACTCACAACTTGAATGAGAGACGAAGGATTGTAGAGTATGCTGGTGAGTTTCTGCTGCGTAGTGGCTGTGACAGTGTTGCTCGAACTTGTATTATGTAGCTGGGCACCTGGTGCCTTGCTGTGCGAACTATTGCTTCCAATGCTGCTAGTACTTGCAGACTCAGACACCTCGCCACTGCCATTCTGCAACGTAGCCAACTGATCACAAGAGTCATTACTATAAACTTTCCTTCCGTTGTATAATTCACATAATATGATGAATGACATTTTTTTTTTGTTCGTTTTCTGATGATTTGTCAATGATGAGCTAACAATGATTATTTACATACGATCTGAAGACTTACACTGCTATCGCTGAGCGGTTTGTCCTTCTCGTGGCTTCGCTTGTCAGGTGGTAGAGCGTTGCTGAGTAAATCCGCCAGATTTGTTCCACATTCTATGGGCACCGCCATGTCCCTCGCCAAGCTCATTTCTTCTGTTGGCAACACTGCTCCATCAGAAAACCGTACCAAGGTCGGAATATATATCAATTTTGAGAAGCAATTTTGATTGACTATGTTTTTTTTATCGATTAAAAAGTGTCCTAAGAGATTTTAAAGAAAGTAGGCCGAAAGTCTTTGGCGCTAAGTAACAAGCCAACGGCTCTTAATTATCAAGCGATGCATTGTTAATAAATTATCATTTAATATTAGTAATGTACCGATTGTAAAATGGACTTAGTATTTGTTATTATCAAGCTTACCATGAAAAGTTCAGTATCTCAGTAATTATGTATGTACTTCGAATAAATATTTGCTAATGCCACTAGGAATCCAATTTTTTTTTTTCAAAAAATTGGGAAAAAAAAACCAAAAGAGAAAATTATACTCCAAGTGTAAATATCATTGGCTAAAGTCATATACGTCTATCTGAGCGAAAGATCTGTACCAAAACACTAAACCTTTAAGCCAAGTAATGTTAAGGAATACTGTGCACTTAAGAAATACAGCATCAATCTTAGTATTCGTCAGAAAACATTCACCGAGGCTACTACCTAAGCATTCATTTACATCAGCAGTACTGGAGGTCCCAAAGAGATGTACATCCATTGAACTTGACTTAGCGTAAAAAACAAAACAAAAAAGAGAAGAAGTAAAAGTAAGAAACGAAAATTAGAAAGAAAGGAAAAAAAAAAAGGTACGCTAACCCATTGAAGGTACGTTCGGTTCCAACGAAATTTGCAATTGCAACGACGTAACTGACGTCGCAGGTGATACGACGAGGAGTTCGCAATACGGAATGCCGTGATTTCTTAAGTTCACAGTTATATATAATGACAGTTTTACGTACGATTGATGAGGGTACACTCACGGTCAACGTGCGCGAACGCGCAGAAGACGCCGCGCGGGCAATAGCCAGCTTGCTGAACGTCGTTGCACTTGGTCGACTTGTAAATCTCAGGATGAAATTGCTGTTCGGTGCGCGTGTGACAGTAAGTGCAGGCATCGCCCTGTTCGCAATTGCCTGGTTCGCCCCATTCCTCGCCATGCTTAACATTGGGACAGGGTGTCGAGCTGAAAGCAAAGAAAAAGCCGTCGTTAATGAAAGATCCATTAACGCTACTCTTACAACTTGGCATTAGAAACGAAGGGGTTTCAGAACGATGCTCTACTTTCTATTGTAAGAAACTTCTTGCCATCCCTGACACATAATGGGTGAAACCTATTAGATAGAACTGGCACAAAAAAAGATTAATTTCTATCAGGTAAAGTACACGTTAGTAACCACAATTAATTTTATCTCAGTTACCCTTATAATTAATCAAAGGATTGCTTTAACGAGAGATACTACTCACCGGTATTTGTATTTACGCGGACTACGTCTTTTGTCTTTGCTATTGTGATACTGAGGACAGGCATATCCCTGACGGCAGAGTCTCGGCGGTCTTTTACAGGGTTCGGTTTTATAATTGCTCAGCACGTAATTGGTGTCCTGCCACTTGGGATCTTCGTTCATAAGATTGCGCTCCTTGTCAAGGATATTTGGTCCATTGGACGACGAGTTTGGATCGGAATCTGGATTCTCCAGTGCCTGTATCTCCTTGATGTCGTAAACGGGTGGACGAAGATCATGATTGCCATGTGCGAATGCACAGTGTGGACCGTTCTTTACGCAGAAGCCACGTGTGTCCGTATCGTGTACGCACATGCAGGTCTTGTAGTAACGCAGATGGTAGCGTCTTTCTGTGTCCCCAGCAGTGCGATGAAGAAAAGGACATCTGTAAATGACCGACAAAGAAATTAAAAATGATCGTCACGAGGATCCTTAAATCATTACTGATAAAAGCGTCGAACAACGTTTTTTTTTTCTCTCTCTCTCTCTCTCTCTCTCTGTCTCTCAGGCACGACATACAGAATACTGTGTATCACGTAGAATTAAGTAATTATACGCATGTATCAACGACGCGCTACTTTAATTGCAACAGTTCTCGACATGGCCGATCGCGGCGTGCAGCTATGCCGTTTAAATTCTTTCTACGTAAATTCCTGTACCTTATGCAATTCGAATGCCATGCGATAACCGTTAGCGTAAATAATTGCTTTTGGCTAATAGAAATATTTTCTAAGAAATATCCGATGGAAAATGAAGAAAAAAAAAAGACTACGAACCAATATACAGAGAGAAAGATAAAGAGACACATACAGCTGCAGGCTTTGACGATAATTCAAATAAATAAAAAAAAATATTCATATGAATAGAGTACATTGTTAACGAGGATATCAATGAAGTATCGAGGATAAACGCGCATGACTTGGAAGCGGTAAATAATGATAAATTACATTCGAACAATGTAATTTGGGTTAATAGAATTGCTGGCATATTGTACAATGTAGAAAGCCACGTATATTCCTATAAAATGTATATTGTACCGAGAATTTGGAGTAATGCAGAGGCAGAAGAGACGCGAGTCTCGTTCATTCAGCGAAAGATAAAACGTATCGAGGACAAAGAACTCTCCTGTATACACTTTGCCAAAGAGCCATCTGTCGATCGCATTTTCATTGAAACGGCACGCTTGAAAAATAATAACCAGTTGGGTTCGTGTCACGGCATTACGTAAGCCCTACGATAAAGGTCAAAGTATTAGCCACTGGCCCGTGACGGACGATGGTTGCAGTTGCAAAAAAAAATGGACATAATTCATAAAATTCCGTTATAAAGAAAAGAAATCTTGTCCTTCGTTTTGGAAGATCTCGTTAAATCGGGCAATCGTCAGAATATTTGCACGTCCCAAGAAAACAAAGGAAACCTCACGTTTCTTTGTTGCCGTCGTACCGACGAGTGAGAGAAAATCAATATCAGCCGGGTCCTTTGTTTGGAGACCCCGCGGCGTAGTACATTTTGGAGGGAAAATCGTGGCCGGCCCAGAACTTTCAGATACTCCGTCACGTATTTCACATTTTCATGAGAATAAAATGGGGGGACGACGAAAATGTAAATATAAAAATGTACATCTGAGCACGTTTGATAATCAGTGGGCGATAAGACTTTATTTCCACGATCAAACCGATAAGTGATAACGATCGCTTGTTTCGCTTATCGCACGTAATCACAGAAGTAAGAAAGTGCACGTTACATTATTTGTATTTGAATACAAGAAATTTCGTAACCCACATTTTACTCGAACTTTACAAAAACGAAAAAAAACCTCTTTATCTTCCACGAATATGTCATTATAATTATTTTCATGAATTTCCAATATTTTGTGGGTTACGATACTTTGAAGTTACGGTATCGATATTATCCGTAAATAGCCTACTTAAATCGTCACGAAAAAAAAAAGAAAAACAAAATTTAAATTAAATAAAGTCAAGTCAAGAGTCTCGTTCCACTTAATCTTTCGTCGAAGCTGCATTTTCAAATTGCCGCGCAAATCTTTCTTATGTAATAGCGTGACGTAATTGACTGTTGCACCAGAGGGGCAGCGAACGGTTAAGTCACGCTGTGATTATCAATTGTATGTCGATGACGAGGAAAGAACGACAACAGGTGACAGCACAGAAGTAAAGAGGCGACGATGAAACCATTTTAAGATATAGAAGAGTGCCAATGACGTAGAACTTGTCTTATGAATGGCGAATCAAGAGACTCGGTCGAGTGTCTCGCGCCAAGTACAGGCAACCGGCTGAACAGGGTGACAACTTACCGTGAAGCGATAAAGAAAAATAATGAAGGGTATACGAAATGAAGAGGACGAGTATCTGACGGGTCGTCGGGCATTTCGTATCTATGACTCATACAACATGCTTTGAAAAAGTGCAATGAAAGAGCGGCAAAAGGGTTAAAACGGCTGCACGTTTAGCTGATGAGCTTTTTATTTGTGGAAAAAAAAATATGTAATTGACCTAAAATCGGATCCATACAATAATGATCGTGTACATCGATTGCCACGAATGACGCAATAAAAGCGAACGAGCAGTCATATATATTTGAAAAAAAAAAGAAAAGAAAAACAAAAAAAAGGTCTATTCGAAAAACATTGATTATTTTGAAACAAATAAGAAAGAAAAAAAAAGAATTGCACCGGGAATTACTATAATAAACCACCAACGAATGATCACTATGGAGCTATTTACGCTGAACACCAAAATGACGTTATAGTATAGACAAAGAACTTTTACGAATTCCTCGAAATCGATTGGACAATAGAAACTTCTCCATAAACCGTCTTAAACATCACATTTATGATATATTAAGTAATATCGTCATTTTTATCGACACTTATTTGTTTGAGCTTCTTTCTCTTTAAGGTTATTTAAAGATTATGCACGCTCGGTTATGATACGTTATGTTATGTTACGAGGTCGTACGTTCAACGACACAAAGAAAGGCGAGTTTCCCTTGGCGCGCTGAAGAATCGCGGCCATAGCGCCACTTATAACAGTTTTCCGCAATTTTCGCCACGCGAATACTTTGCGGCTCGAATTAAAACGAAAAAAGTCTCGTGACGCGTGATCTTTTCGCGCCATCTTTATCGATCGCGATACTACAAAAATGTATATGTAAAAGAAATTCCAGCAATTTAGAGACAAAGCAGAGCACGAAGATAAAGGAGAAAGAAAAAGCCAACGAAATTATTTGAAAAGCTTTAACAACGAACGATGTAAAGAGCAACGTCGCAATAAAACTAATCACGAGATCGAAACAAATGATATCTTTGTACTCAACTAGCGTCATCCTGACATATATACAGAAGGAAGGCGACAGGACGCTACAAGAGACATGTCAAATAAAATACAACATAAAACAAGAAACAGTAACAGAGTCCCTGAGACACGAAGACGCGAAAGCGTCTCAACAAATTGATAAGAAAAAAAGAAAAAAATTCTACTCACTCATCTCCGTCCGGACAAATACCGGTAGTCTCGTCGTATTTTGTGCAATAATTGTCGGCACTGTAGTTGAAGGTGCGGTCCCTCTTGCGTACGGGTCTTCGTCTCCGCTGGTTCATAAAATGCCAGTTGAAACACGTGAAGGGCCGATGCTGAGTGCACTTGCGCTGTATAAAGAGGGGACATTGTTCGACGCGAAATTCCTTCAAGTATCTGGAATGCGAATCCACAGAGCTACACATTATTTTGTGGCGTTTATCGCGGTAGCGACAGTGCTACCCGCGAACTCCGGGATTTCTCTCCTCTCTCTTTCTCGGCCTGGGGCTTTCCACTCCACTAGCACTGGTTTTATATCGTTCACGTAGCAGGCGGCCGGCAGCCGGCGAGCGCTACTTACGTGTAATGATTCGCCTTTTCCGCCCGAGCTGTCAACAAAGGTTTAGAGTCGGACTTCATCTTGGATAACGCGACGCGACGCGACGCAACGTAACACAACGCAACGCACACGCTTCCTTCCTCCCCACCCAAAAATGTTCTTTCACGTCGCCTCTTTATACGCCTCTCACTCGCACTCACTCACTTTTCATATATACACCTCTATCTCTACAAGATATACCTTCTTTCTTGCACACGTTATCACGAAGAACCTCTCTTCCCGTCCAACCGAACGTTTTCAGTCTCTCGCGTCGAACAACCAATCGGAAGAGCACAGTGCGCACGGCGCAGTAGGCGTAATACACTCCTCGTTCGGCCAATCCCTGATCTCCTTTAAGATCACGTGACTAGCTCGCTTTCAAGGTCATCGATGTTTTGGTCCACGACGTAAACACGCATCGTCACACTAACAAAACCTTACGGTATAAAATGTTGCTACTGTTATCGCCTAGTAAGAACTGTATCACTTATGTGTAGCGACCAGCCGTCTCCGCTGTTGCAGCCGCTAAAACTGTCATCACTTGTTTCTGGTCTGATGCTTTAGTTTCTTTCGTACGAAACACTGGAACCGATGCTTTCACTTTGCAACTTGGAAATCCTCCGATCGATATCGTCCTGTGTAATAGCTTAATTGAGCCTCTCAGTTCCGGACAATGTTTGTTGACTGCACCGTCTCCTTCAGCAGCGTTTAACTGCGCCTCTTAGAGAATTTATCTTTTTTTTTATTTTGCACTCTCCGTCTCTCAGTTGGCTGTGATGTGTAGGGTAATTTTTAGATCGACATCTGAACCGTAAATTTTTTTACTCCTTTAACTTTCCCGCCTTTTATTCTATACTGGTATTACGCTTTTGGTGCACTTGATTTTTTATCATGAATGAGAAAGACATACAACCGGCATTTAAAGTTCACTTTCTTCATCACCAACTGTCCCAGAACAACAACCTTTGGTATTTCTAATAGTTAAAACTGTACTTGTACCTCCAGGCATCCAGATTCGTGTTTTCTTTATCGTACGATGCATGCAGGATCTTCCAGTCATATTAAGTATCGTATGTAAAACATAGTAGATACTGGCGTAAAGACTGCACAATGCATCCGAGAACTTGATACACAATAAAACGCAATGGCCGCGTAACAATACAGTCTGTTACAACATTTGTCTTTATCATTCATAAATACTCACTGACGAATCACTTTTAGTTTAAGATATCAACAGGACTTTGTCAAACAGCATAAACTACAGCTGGCTTAAAGTTATCACTTGTGTTTGTCTCAAAGGAAGCAGTGCAAGACGTACTAAGAAGATAAGCACTACGTAAAAAGAGTAAAGGCTGTTACTAGACAGGATAATAAACAGCAGGTGACACCTACCACGATAATCCTACAGGACTGTATATCTTTTTTGCTATTAGAAAGTACAACAGCAACATCGTTTAACATTGGCTCCCGCGAGAACCCACGTTTTTTAAATTTTTTTTTCTCACTTTCCTCCTGCCTCCTTGTTACTCAACGTACGCGAATTCTCCACGTACCGTTGCCGGCAAGCATCGCTTGACCGAGATACTTTATAAGTCCGGTCGTCCTCGAACACAGCACCGAGACGCCCTGATACCCGCTTTTTATTAGCGTCTCGACGCGACGCCAAATACACCGACTCTCAAGAAAGACCGTCGCGTCGTACTTGCTCCCGGTAATGATTTTATAAAATGGGCGCTGTGAGAACTCTGCGAAGCATCGCCGGCACAATACTTGCATGCGCGATTGCGCGAATCAGGCTTTAGGGGGACGCCGACCAATCCGTGACGCCCGCCAGCGGCCCCCGAGACGCCACTTTTATCACCCTGAATTATATGCTTGCCCGAACTGCCGCAAAAGACCGCGTGGCGCTGTTATTTGCTGCGCAAAATTATTAAGTTTGAAAGTCGTCGTATAAATCCGCACGGCGCTAGTATCGTTTCCGCGACGAACGCTTGCTGCGAATTATGAAATCAGCAAAGGTAAGACTTTTCTTAGATGTAATTATTCGCATGAAACTTTCTTTCTTTAATTTTCTTTTTATATCACATTCATGTTTAATGTGTACAAAACTTAAGTAATTAAATACAATAGTACAACGCAACGTACAATGATTTTTACGTGAAAACGTGCACAGATCAATGAGGCGTCCTGTTTTGTGTCTGTAATCAAGTATAATAAATATTACTATACGTAATCGAGATTTTTCTCTCGCTATACAAACGATCGCGTCATTGCTATTGTTTCATTGTATTGTTATTGATATATATTATGCTAGCATGGGAGGCGCTTATCCTGTTACCTGAATAAGATAAAGAAAGTTCATCAACGATTTTCTCTTTACGTTCTCTTATCGTAGAGAAGAGTAAAATTAACCACAATTTCGAGAACTTTTAATTAAATACTTTAGCCCACCACTCGGTACTAGTATTGCAGATACACAATTATTCGTGCGGTTTTCAATGGTGATCTTGATATGGCGAAAAATCAAGTAATCCAAAAATTCATACCATTGTATATGATTAACAATGAAAAATAGGTATACCATGTCTTTACAGTGTATGAAAATAATATTTTGTATTCGTTTACTTGCACTGGGACTAAATAATCCAAATTTCGTATTTGTCTCTACGATATCTTAATCCCCTTGAGAATCTTACGTTTCGCATATTCCACAGGAAATAAGCCGTCGTTTGTATTTCCGTTTCGCGCTTTTTTCAATCCAAAACGAAAATACAGATCAGAAGAAAGCACTTATATTCCAACGTTCTATATTAGAAATCTACTATCGCTATTCTGTAGTCCTTAAATCGAACCTTATCAACGTCAAATATAAATAGTAATTTCCGAAGCGATAACGTCCCATTAATACTTCATAGTTCTTGATACTAAAATAAAAACATCACTCCCAAGAATTCAAAAGAATAATACGACTTGACGCCGGAGATTATAATTGTCAATGATAACCAGTAATCAATCATTCATAATTACAGGACGTTAACGCTTCTGCATGTATCGACTGCATCGATACAATAATGAGTGAAGTTTATAATAAAGAAACAAAAAAAAAGGGAATCCAATAGTAAAACGATAATCCAGGAATCTAGAACAATAATTATGTCAGAATACATGAATTCATATCATATAATGTAATATGCAAGATACCGAAGTTATTACTAATTCGGATCTGTAATCTACAATGTAATTTTAATGTTTGATTCAACGGCTCTTTTTCTCTCTCTCTCTTTCTTTATCACTCATACATCCTTTCTCTCTTTCTCTTTCATACTCGTCCTTGCACTCTCAATTCTCTAAAATTGATCTTTACGTATCCTAATAATTAAATCCTGCTTGCTGTCAAGCCCGTTTTTAAATACTTTTTTCATTTATCTTCTTCGTTAATAAAATTGATCTATTCAAAAGGTAGTCGCTGGATAACAGGCTATTACTTAATCTGGCTCGTGTCAAGATGGACGTCATTTAAATTCCTAAGTCATACGGGTGTTACTCTCTGGATGGAATAATCGCGCGTAATTGCAACAATGTCGTAATGTATTGTGATCTAGAATAAGATAATCGTAGAGAGTGATCGGTGAGCAATAGTAGCAGTGTTATCGTGTACGTGATATATAGATCCTGATCTAATAACGCTACAAGAAATCATTACAATCCGGAAAGATCAGGCTGACAGCAAACGGAGACGATCGACGAGGGCAGTTTTTTTCTAATAAATTGGAAAAAGTTACTTAACACTAGGAATGTATCCAAGCAGCAGTAATTGCGTCATCTTTCTCGTACGTCATTTCCTTATTTTTTTTTTCTCTGACAGTACGCCCTTTTTTATTATTACTAATTATGCTCCTACAAGTATAATGCCTATAGCGCAACCTATTCCCATGCCAGAAAAATACTTTTCTAGATCCATCATTTTTTTTTTCTTTCTTTAACGCTTAGTATGCTCCTGCATTGCGCATTTTAATTGTCGATATTCTTTATGATTTTTTTTTAACATCTAAATAGAGATTGCGATCGATAGTCTATAGTAAAGAGAAGTTACAGATTCCAGTAAGACTTGAAGTACCATTTGGATCTGGGAACAAGTTTTGACATTTATAGACTAACCCTAATCGCTTTACACTCCACTACGCGTTAAGATCGATTGGAAAAATTTGAAATTTCATGAATAATACTAAGCAATGGACACATACTGATTTTTGTAATTGGTTATGCGTTGTGGGTTCGCCTAAAATCGTCATCGCGTCACAGTGAATGACACGTATCGTGCCGTTATCGCTCTTGCATTATTTCCACATTTTTGGCTTACTTTTCCTTCTCTTCTTTGTTTATTGTGCTCTATCTACAGTACGCTAATGACATTGTTATTATTTAGGATATAGTATTAATTGTAAGACTAACTCGCAGGACTCCTTTATTATATTATGTATGAAGAATTTTTTAACGTATCCAAAATCTTTCGAATAAAATACCAATTAATTGTCAGAGCGAAGTGTCTTTGCAGCAATTTCAAAATTTCTTGTATCGTGTAAATGTCAATGTTATTTTCTTGAAGCGAGATTACAAATTTACATTGACTCGCACTGGTTACTATTTTTCTCTAGAAACTATCATTGACGAAAAATGGAGAAAAGAGATAAAATAGATACAAGGGAGCAATGTCTTTAGTTGTCATTTCAAATGATTCTATTCGATTGTAACGATCAATATTAATAAGGAAATATAGTATAGAGTGTGTGTGTGTGTGTGTACGTGTCTTTTTTAAAGTGCCGTAATATTAATAAATATTATCTCGTATATATATCTCCATGTATAATTATCTATCTATATACACTTTCTTAAATTTCCTTTCTTTTTTAAATCGATGCGAATGTTACTGTATGTAATTAATAGATTAGCGCGTTAACTCATTCGTTAGTGCTAAGCACATCAGAAGCCCTTTAATTCGTCGATACATTTTTATTCTCATTCCTTTAAGATTATCAATAATTTATCCTCGCTTATCTCGTTATTAGCTTCTACGATTGCGCAACTATAACGGACACTCTAGTCATCCGGATGAGCTGTCGATATTGTGCGGACACGCGTAGCGGCCGCCTGCAATAACACATTTTATATATTCAAATGCGCAATAATGTAAAAATAAAGCTGATAGAAAGATTATAATTTCGAAAGAGGAATTTCATAAAAAATAATAATATAGTTGTTTACGACGCATATCCTTGAACGTCGATGTTAAAGCCTCCTGTTCTGATCGTTAATGCATAAAGTGTCATGTGCCAAATATTCCGGATGTTTTATTCAATTAAAATTGACAGTCGAACTGCACATCGAATGACTCGTTGAATAGTCATACGTCAAGGACAGGTGATTGGTATTTAAAATGATCCTGAGGGAATGTCAATAGAATTTTTAGAAAAAGGAATAGGGCAAAAAAAAAGAAAAGGCCACGACATCTTCATGGCACTCTGGCTGTTTCTATAGCGTCTGGTAAGATGCGCACGAGAATGCGCCTTGAGCGATGTTTAAAAGTTGCCGTAGAGCTTTCGAAGAGAATGGAGAAGAAAAAAATAGAATCTCTAAAGATTCGTGTCCCGTTATTGAACAGTTTAAAACTTACAACGCGGACACTAAAATTCGCTTCCTCGTTGCGACAGCAGCTGAGTATACTCAGTCGTCCTGATGACAATTAAAAGGATAAAAAGCTAGAGTCTCTGTCCTTGCGTTCGGTCGTCATCGTCTCCCGATTTCCGTCTGATTAAGAAGTACGCCTTAAGGCGTATCATCCATCCTAATGTAGCGAGGACACGCTCGTTAATCTAAAAAAAAAGGGACAAACCCCTAACGATTGCCGATCTTATACATTGGATAAAAACGAAGCGAGACTCCGAAACGGCGGAGTATCAATTTACACGGTGGTTCCGTACGTACTGAACATCACTCTGGTGGTGTCGGTGTCCAGGGTGACATCCTCGGGCGATGCCAGATCAACCTTTATCGAGCCGGAATTGTTTCTTCTTCGTGCCATTCCGCCACCCCAATTTGACAAGGTCCAATGGTAGGTCTCACCGCTTTCCTTCTCGTCGTTTCCGGTTTCTTGAGCCTCTGCGTCCTTGTCCAATCCTGTCTCGATGGAGACAGAAGACTGCGAAGCGACAGAATCAAAACTCGAGTCGCCACCGCCTCTGTAACGACTGACGCTCTCCGTAGCCATTTCACCAGGTGATTCCTCGATGGCTCTTAGGATGTTCTGACAGGTCTCTGAATCCAGTGGAATAGGTTCCTCGGAGTCGCGGTTATGAATCGTTACAGCAATGTGAGCAGGATGTGGAATAGGAAGAGGAATAAGTAATTTCTCAGCGCTGTAGGGACGCATCTGTCGCTTCCAGGGTTGCCAACGGGTCTCACCCGTACCGTTCGACGACATAGTGCGTCGTCTTATTCGCGTTGATGTCAACAGACCACCAGTGTCACTATAAAACATAAAAAACAAATAATCACATGCTTCTATAGATTAATCTACGTAGCTTTTAATTCATAAAATGTACTTTACCATCGCTTATCGGATTTCCTGCTGTTACTTGGCTGTTTAGCTCGAGGATTAAAAGCGGAAACCTCCAGATAAGGACTGTGAACTTGAATATTTCCACGTGGAGCGTAAACAGCTCCCAATAAATCCGGTCCGTTGGTACCACCGAGTTCAGTACTGTGCACCATATCCGTATAGCGTGATAGATCAACACCAGGATGCGGTTCGAGCTTGAACTTTGTATCAGTATCATCGAGAGGTTGCAGAAAATCTAAGCTAAAGATGTCTGCATACATAAGACCAGCCAGACCGGCCCAATCGCCAACACCCAATCCTTTGTTCTCCCAGAAATCTTCTTCACTTCCGGATAGACGCGCAAACACATGAGTAGGATACAGACGCTCTAGCATCAGAGCTCCTTGCTGTATGACAACCTAAGGAATAGTTCAGGAAGTGTTAAAATATTGTTCATCCACTCTGCACTGTTATTTCAGGCTGTAAATACAGGACGACGAAACTACCTTCAAGTCAAAAGTCGTCAATTTTATTTTACTTCTGACAACTACACCTAATCCAGTCTGAAGGTCTCTTCTACGACGGTCCAACTTCTCATGTAAAACTGCAACCAGGTCGCGAGCCTCTTTCTCAAGGGCTCTGTAAGGATCCTTTGTTTTCGCGAGGCTTGCAGCAAACGGTCCAAAACAGGCTTCCACAAACTGTGTAAAATCGCGTTGAGGTTGCGTTATCAACCTCTCCGTCTCTTGCTGAAAGGCAAGAAGCTCGTCCAATTCAAGCTTGGCTTCAAATGCCGCAAGAGCTTGCTCCGGTCTTATCTAATAAAGATAAATTAATGCATCGCCTGAAATTCTCTAGAAAAATGTAATACCTAGAGAAAATCTATTTACTTGGTAATAATAATCCGAGGCCAAACCCGGTCCAGCTATCCTCTTCACGACAAAACTGTCGCTAGCTGGTATTCTGCCCCTGCTCTTAATCACCAGATGGAACATGGCCGCGTCCCATACTACTCTGATCCAGTAACGTATCACGGCTATCGTAAGTATCGTTATGGATATAATAGGACATATTACGACAGCGACGAATAAAGCTGCTACAGGCTGTAGACAACCCTGAGCTGCTATATTCCATATCAATGCCTCCATCACGACCAGATATCGATTTCTGTTTGATTCTGGACTGTCCAAATCCATTATGAGACCCATAAACATATGAAGAGTCAGTGTGACCAATGGCATCCTACAGAAAGAAAATCTGTGATTATACAAACGTATATATATTGAATAAGAATACAAATATTAATACAGATACGCACCACATAATTGCCGTTAGAGCAATCACAAGGGATCCAAAACTGGCAAGAACACAGACTATAGGAAAGATGAATAATATGACAAGTGTACCCAGGAGTCCCTTTACTCCATAGTTCCATAATCTATTCATATGTCTCGTCATTCCCTTTCCAATAAAGCCTATAATATTTAAGCAAGTTGAAAATCCGTAATGACAAATCAATGAATTATCCGAATTCTTTAAGATTACTCACCTGTATCCGGTTCTGTCTCGAAGTGCGTCCTACTTTTACTAATATGCCGCCAAAGAGCTACTAGTCGTGAACAAAGCGTGGGCGTCTGAGAAGATTTTCGTGGGAATAGAGTTCCGTTAAGCTGACTAAGCTCCAGGTCTGGTGTGAATGGCTGTACAAGGAGTAGAGCTCGAAGAGAAACAGGACTACACCAGGGTACCGCCACGCCAAGTAAGAACATGGCATTCCAAGTCCAACACCATGTTCGTGCTATGTAATTTATCCAACGCCACATTGGCCACCTTCGTCAGTAACAATAGTTATGAGTATAAACTGAAGAGAAAAAGAATAATAAAAAGAAAAGGATACATATGAACGGTTTATTTACCTTGTTGTAGTAGTGTGTACTATTTCTCGCTCCACCAGGAAAACCGGCTGACTGGGATCCGCACGTGGCGTGGTAATTGATGTCGGTGTATTGCTGAGTACAGTTGGTATAATTTCAGATTGTCCTTGAAAACTTCGCCTGACGATCCAATTTCTCGGTAACCAGATTTGGGTGGGCCATTGAAAGCTCCTGGTGGGTGTCTTCACCTTACGCAGCTCTTTCAAGAGCACTGGTTCTCTCTGGAAACAAGTGAACGTTTCATAGAGAATCTTCCTGACGAAGGTATGGACTAGGTAGCAGTAGGGTTTATAAATGAAATCAAAGACAGTACTTCTTTCATAAAGGTTAGATCACGATAGAGGAAATAAATAGTCTGCTGAAGATTCTGATGACTACAGAGTGCCAGGGCTTCCTCGTGGGCACTCCATTCGCATTCCTCGATGAAGTTGGCCTCAGCCTCGCGCATTCGATCACGCATCCAAGGTCCAATACGTGAAAGAACCGGATGTTCCTTTTCCATACGC
The DNA here is from genome assembly GCA_031001745.1 of Hartigia nigra. NCBI lineage: Eukaryota > Metazoa > Arthropoda > Insecta > Hymenoptera > Cephidae > Hartigia > Hartigia nigra. The sequence continues at coordinate 114,606 of JARPRG010000325.1, read as the reverse complement.
GAACGTAGAGAATCTTTGGTCTGTGTTAACTTTCTCTGTACGTTTTCCACTGCTCTGTGCATAAGGACGACAGACTGTGCCTGCTGCACCAGGAGCTGTGCGATACCCTCGCCCAGGGCGAGTATGTCAGGATGGGATAGAATACTGGAATATACTCGCTGAAGATATTCCCGCATGACAGCTTCGTTTACTTCCTGTAAAAATATTTAAAAAGCCAGTTGGCTACATCGTGTCCTGATATCACGTTTTAAGGATGCCCGCTGAAATGTATTTTCACTAACCCGTTCAATTTCCTCATCCGGTTTCTTCTGCGCCCTCAATTCCGAGATAAGCCGTTCTCGAAAGTGAAGGAACCAGCCTCTAGTCTCTCTCTCCAAAATGGCGACAAGCGTCGGTAATGCCTTTCTGATGATATCCCTGCTGAAGAGCCTGAGATCAACAGCCGCTCCGCTAGGCGTCCCAAAAACAAAAGGAACTGGCACTGGTAGAAGTTGAGAGGATTCTCGTTCAACCTCAAACTTCTCCATAGCAGCTCGACGCAGCTGTCTCCTCACAAAGCCGCAGAGCAACTCCAAAGAGTCTTCATATTCCGGCTAAAAGATGGCCATATGTAATTATAACACGTACTATGTCCTTAAGGTACATTCACACATACCCTGCAGACCAATTCCGCTACGAGATAGCGACAACGTTCCTCTCGAATTTTTGCGTCCAAATTCTGTGCCTGCAGCGATGGCACGCCTATTATAATATCTACGAGAAAGAGCATCAGGATTGATTAAATGAATCATTACAAATTATAATTATCAATTGTTAATATATGTACCAAGAAGTCTCAGTAGTCCCGTCAAGAGAGCTCTGAGAGATTGTGAGACGCTGAAGCAATGTGAAACCAGCCGTGCCCTGGCAGTCACCACTAGGAACCTGGTCGCCAGGGCAAGATCCCTCAGGAGTGCTTCGTACCTTCTATCCCGTCCCCGTTGCAAAAGGGCACTCAATCTCCATCGATGTGTCTGACCCGCAAAGTTTATAGAGTCTACCTCGAATTCCCTGTAAAGCAATCTGTCAGAGTACGCCAGAAAATAATAAACCCTAAAACATAATATATACATCTAAATACAGGGTGTACCATTTACACCCTTGAAAGTACGCCGTTAAGTGTTTCTTTTTCTTGGTCGTCCGGACGACGTGATACACCCTGTACGGTAACGAGGTATGGTTCACTTGTAATTTAAATGAAAGAAGAATAAATAAAAAAAAAGACAAGAGTAACTTTCTTTCACGTGACAACAAATATACGTAATTAATTAATAGAATATTAACGATACTAAAGACACTATTTACTTGTAACACTCTAAATAGTCCCCGTCTAAATAATACTCTACAGGGACTACTATTTGCATCTAATTGTGAAACCACTATCCTCTTATATTATACTGTAGCTGAGAACTAAAGTGATGTACACACGTGCAGAGAAAGACCAGGATCCCTTAGAGCTTAGAAATTATGCGAAGTTACACGCTGTACTAAGGTACTGTTAACGAACTAGTGCAACCACACCAGTGATATTCAACCGTTCCGGAGCACGAAGACGTATATTATTAACAATGCAAAGAGGACATGCTAGGTTCCATATTAAATCCCACTTTATCAGCCACACCATATTGACGATTTGATTATAGATTGATCAGCTTTTTGTTTTCTTCTTGTGTAAAATAGTTAAGGATAGACACACAGTAACAAATGTATACTTGATTAGGGGGGTGGAGGGTCGGTCCACAGTAAGCGAGAGGGTCTGAGTCAGGGTGATACGTATTAATTAATTGATCAACATTTAATTAATCAATAGCTGTTTATAATATGGAGTGTCATGATTCGATGACGTACCCGCATCTCCGAATGCTCTCCAACTGAGTGGCATTCAGCTTCTTCGGCTTTCCATACTTATCCTTGTGCAAGCTTTACAAAAATCGTTACAAAAGAGTATCAGACATCGTCCTTAGAAAATAGCATGAAAGAAAAATGAGGTCACACCGCGCACGTCACTAACGAAAACAATTGTTCTTGTTCCATTTCTATAGAAACAAATTGTAAGAAGCGTAAGATTGTAAATTGTTCGACGCTAGACACTAGAAATATCTTTGAAGATATATAGTATCGAATAAAAAAAAAAAGATCTTACGATACTAGACAAAAGTCGGATCGCTAGGTACTAAGCTACTCCACGAGGATGATCTACGTATTAAAATAAGCATCGTGGCCGTTACGTCTAGCTAATCAAAAATGAATCTAGAATAGAATGTAGTCGAGGAAGAGATGATACTTCAGGTGTCTCTACTCGTCATGGGACACATGACAAAGCTCACCCTCGTTCCCGTATGCTTTCCAGTTGCTTATTGGTGAGCCTCCTAGGTTCGCCATTACTATCCACGGCGACAGCATCGAGCTCGTCGAAGCTAGGAGCGACGAAGAGGTCCCTCAGGTGATGCTTCTTTCTGGCCAGGGTATCCTCGCCATCCGTGCACGTTGACAGAGGCGGTGGTAAGACAATTGGGAATGTTCTCCAGTGATAGAGGAACTGCTGTGCGACTTCCTTGATATTGTGTACCAGTGACTCCACTTCCGCCGGTGCACCTCGTAGATGAGATGTGTCGAACTCCACCGGCTCCTTCTAAGGACGTCAACCAAAGAGAAAATAAATTAACGTCAGTCTATCTTATTATTCCTAATCTTCTCTAATCTCTCGGGCCACGTATCTACCCTTGCAACAGAGGTGCAAGGTAGGACAATCTTACCTCGGGCTGGAATCCATCTCCATTGATTCGATGATAAGGTTGAGGTGGAGGATAGGGCTGATGGTTGGAGCCCGTGTTAGCGGAGTTGGCGGATGTGGAGTTCAGATTGTGGGGCATTTCGCGCGTGAAAAGAGTGCGCGGAGGCTGGGGTCAGCTGCCCCGGACTCCCACGATCTCTTCATACACCATGCTGCTGGTTGCTACCATTTGCCATAACCCTCTGTGAAGTCAAAGGTATATATGTATATACATATACGATTAAGTCTGCAGACAAAAGGGAGCGTTTGAAGTTGAGAATGCGTGGAAAATCTATCCCATGGCTGTGAGACGCTGTCAGAGCGTTCTATTGCATATTTTTTTTACATAATAACGCGCCATACATAGATTTACACCTGGATAATATATCCCAGCAAAATAATAGAGCTATATAAATTAACGTAACAGTATCCCATCCGTATATTAATCACACCGTCTAATGATCGTAATTGCTAATATCCATTGTGCAGTCGCTATCGTAATAGCCTGCAAGTGAATCGACCAGAGCAACATTAGTTCTCATTATATTTACCTGTGACAGTGTATAATATTGATTTTCGAGGGACTAATAGTAAATGGCGTCAACGACGGATATCGTTTCTGTACATGACGAGGGTCGATGGGTTATTCCCTCCTTATTTTTCTTCCGTTCGTCCGTGACACTTTTAGGTTAGGATATGGCGACGCGCGTATAAACTGTAGGACGATACACTCTACAAATTAATACGGAGGAGGTCGTACAGTCTGTACAGAAGTGTTAACTCAATGCGTGACCCATTAGCCGATTATATCCCATTAAACGATTAACATTCTGGGCATTCCATTCTTTGCGTGATGCTGCAACGCGTCAACGGACATGACGGAGGACAACGCTCGGACGTGACAATAGCTGAACTGTTGTTGATTTTCCTACAAAAATATATTTTCTCTTTTTATACGATTTCTTTGTATTACAGCTTAGTTACGATTCTTGAATTTCTATCTTTTTACTGTCCTTTTCACTGACTCTCTCTTCCTATTCCTATTACAATGGCCTGACTATGTTAAACCGGAAGGGTGCATTGTCCTCGGGTACAACCACGAGAAATACGAGAGGCGACACTTTATTCCGCTTCCCGGCGAAGACACGAGATATTATAATTAAACGAGACGGTTTGTATCTCGCGTATCCCATTACGTGTTTTAGTAGACAGTTTTGTGACCTCCGAGGCAATAAAATCGTCCTGCATTTCCGTAAGACGTCGGTCAAGATCGTGACTCGGTATTGCGAGATTAATATTTACCGGTAAAATAAGGATGGTCGTAAAATATCCTAGAATATCCTGTCGTACTGACGGGTTCCCACGGTCCCTGGATAAACACTGAAGCACGTACGATAAGCCAGTTTCATTGTGACGATTCTCTCGAGCGACATCTTAAGCGTTGATCTCATAGCCGGAAGTGGTCTTTATCTATCAAGAAGATCCGTCGGAGTATCACCAGTTGATCCTCGGATCAGGTCGTTAATCGTTTTCCGATACAGTACTAGGGGTAGATATAAATGGAGGAGTAAAAGGAAGCAGAAAAGACAGGATGAAAAAGGATAAACTAAAAGGTTACGTTCCACGTAGAAATATGGCATTCCTGGTAAATAGGTTAATAGTGTTGTATATAGTGTATTGCTATTGTTGGCAAGATCCGTCCATTCGTTAAAGAATGAACAATTATCCATTTTACCCACAGATTGAATAACGAATATCAAGGATCTGAATTTTATAGAAAAATAATACTCGTGAAATATATAAAGAAAATAACTTGACCTCGATCTCTCATGAAGAAAGTATTTTCTGCTTGAAATTCCTCGGGAAGAACAATAATCCTACTTGGCAAAGTACCAACGTGTCTTATCTGACCGCCGACGAATCCTCGACAAGAAAAACAATCTGCCAAGTATTACGTGTTACGCTTCAAAGAGACAGATGAAAATCGAGACGATTCTCATTCGACAGTGTAAAAATGTTCTGTCCGATAAATAAAATATGGTGGACAGGGATTGTAAAGCTTGGCTGAAGTCACACCGAGGTAAGTAAATAGGTAAGAGGACAGGCTGAAAGGTGTTGGAGCGAGAGAAAGAAGAGGAAGAAGTGGGATTAGAAAATGGTGCCTGAAGTTGGCTATATCGTTGAAGTGGAGAGCAGCTATGTTCTTATAACTTGCCACCGTTCTAAGGAATTCCCCATGCGGTGGATCCCCCAGCTGAAAGTAATCAAAATTCCAAGCCGGGAGACCTTAAAAGGGTCTGGGGACTCTCTGGGCAACGTATACTACATATACGTGTATATACATATATATATATATATACTCTATGTCGATAACTCCTTTGAGTCAATATTCAGAAATGTAGTCCTACCGTTTACCCTTCAAGCATAATACCGAAGGTCCTTTCGAAAGGATACACACGCTATATGATACGCCTTAAAAGACTCTGGTGGACCTTTGACCTTTATACCCCGGCAAATACAATCTGCCTGAAGCCAGACAAGAGTGAATTTCATAACGTGATAACTGCTGGTGAAGAATTCTTAATTCAATCACCAGTTAAAATTGAATCAGGCTTTCTTGATACAGATACGTATTAAACTTAAAGATGCATTTACTCTGTACATACGAATAATAAGAAATAGGCTATATAAAGTGTCAATTAGAAAATTCAATGACTACAGAGTTTGTCAGTCATTCAATGCAGAGTGGGAAGATGAAGCAGCTTCTTGTATTCCTCTAGGACATTGACTGTTGGATAGAGATGAAAGTCAGCGAAGCGTCTATCAATTTCGCTGATATTAATTAGACGTTTTGTTCTCCCTAACGAACTGTTATCAATGTAGCTTTATCACCAGCTCCAACCTGAAAGAGACTCTAGATCACCCAAAGTCAAGCGAGTAACACAGGACAGAAATACTATATACATGGCAAAATAGCAGAGAGATATTTCCATTATTAAAATCAGCACGGATGGTTTAATCGATGAATCGTATAGTCTGATATTATAGTATCTACATATATATATATATATATATATAAAAGCAGGTATTACATTAACAAGCGGAAGTGCGCCTCGTTATACTCGTCTGGCAAGCCTCTATAGTTTTCTGCCTGCTGCTAATACGGGTTCTCGTTGGGAAACGTAGAGAATCAATTGATGGCAAAGATTTCATGGAATTCAAATAGTCTGAATTTCATCTGCCATTTGAGGTAAGTCATAGATTCTTCCTCCTACATGAATATTTTTTTGAAATTTACCAACAGCAGTTGATCCATTTTCTTTATAGGACTAAGAGGGGCTGGAGAATGATTTCTTAGTACAATATGTCTTAGTAGGGTGAACCGAATGCAGAGGGCAGTAGAGTGTATTGATTCTCAATAGTACTTTCCCCACCTAAGGCAAAAGTATCTGGAAAGGTATGTATAGTAAAATGAGCACGATAGAACAGAGAATATTCAAGGGATCAAAGGGTTGATGAATAGTACGTCGTTGAGGATGGTATATGCAAAACTAAAGTAAAGGGGAAAGTCAAGTATAGCATTTGGAAAATCTGACACAACTAGGTTGTGCAAAAGAGGAGCGCGCTGACTTTTGACCCAGTTGGAACCCATGCAAGCTCTCCTAACCTTAAAACGGCTGCTATTCCAGGCCAGGTTATATATCTATATAACAAATGTTATTCAGGTATATATAACTATATACGCATACATATCAGTATATACCAAGCAATATATCAAAGCGTGTAGGGGACAGTACCAAGCCCAGTCGATTTGTAGCCGCCCCGCCTACGTTAGCGGGGCGGTCTAGTCTATTTCGATGTACATTAATACTATTAATTAAGTACAAAATAGAAAACTTCTTCATTAAAGAAGTTTAAGATTCGACAAGAACTTTGGACCTCCTTGATTTGTCTTGTTCATCTTTTAAACCGCTTCGGATGGATATTTTCGAATTTTCTTTTAACGCGTCTTAAAGAAATTTTTTTTAAATATTTTATTAAAGAATTAACCCTAACCTACGTAAGACATTGGTACGTAATTAACGAACGATCTTGTTCTACGTATCATCAGGTAATAAATATGCAAGGAGAATGAATGCCGGGCATTCATCGATTTTATTCGACGAATGCGGCGAGTGGCTCTACGAGTACTGAGATCCGGTACAAGGCTCTTGTAGTTGTTTAAAGGGAAAAAAAAAACAAGAAGAAATTCTTCAACATCAATTTTACAAAACGAAGTATACTTCTGTGATGAATAAATCCGTTGTAATCGATTAAGGACGACTGATTTGAAATTGTCACGACAAAAGCCAATTACGTAACACAGTGCACAGATACTAGAGGGGCACAGTGGTCGAATGAAGATTCAATTTCAATTGACAAGAGTTAATTATTTTCACATTTATATATATATCGGCGACCGCCAATGGATTAAGCATCATTTCCAATAGGATTACGTAATGAGGATAATTAAATCAATGGGACGCCCCCGCGAAGAGATTCGCGCATAAAATGAGTTTATGGAATATTGAATTCTCAAGAGATTCTCTTCATTAATCGTTCGACTCGGACTTCCTGAGAATGGATATTGCGTCGAGAGAAAACATTTCTTCTATGGATACTCGTCTTGTTCACGATGAATTTTCCGGAGCATCTTAGTACCAGGTATATGCCTAAGCGTCTGGGTATTTTTATGTACTTTTTTGTTATTGCAATTTTCACTACTTCGCATTTGATACGAAGAAACGCAAATTTTGTGCGGAAAATGTTTTAATGCCAGAGACGTCTTGAATGAAATTATGGACAGGGTTAGGCTTTGTAGAATTACGTACTGGACGCCCGACGTCGCATTTATCTATGTATACGTATCTCTTGACGACGCCGTTACGGGTTCTCGCGTTACCAAAGACCTCCCGCGTCGGTTCGCCTCGTAACCTGGAAAGCGGAGAAATCCGAGTGCACAAGCAGAGCATATAAATTCGTATGACTCTCGTGACGTGGCATGCATCATGTGTGAACGCACCTTCACGTATACTGTGTGAATACATCCTTTAAGTACGCGTGGTATATCAGTGCATATGTATATGGAGATAATATAATCGTGAATAGAGACGAGAATATCGAGAAGAGAAAAAACATGAGGGGACTATCTTACATGCATTTCACGAGAAAAGAAGTCCCCTGGCGACGGATAGACAATTCGCTAAAGACAAACCAAACACGTGCAATTGATCTGATTCACCACGGCACTGCACTACTTAATTTCAATATTTGTTAAAGTCAAAAAACAAGTCTTGCCGAATAATGTAAAATATACGTGTAACAAGGATCGATGAACCTTAGTACCTTAAGAAAGTCAACAAAAAAATCGCAATTCTCAGACACAGATAGTAATACAGGTCGACCAGGCAGAATTATAAAGTAGTAGAACAGATATCTGGGTCAGTCATAGTCAGACTCTCGGCCAGATCTCGAGGCAGTCGTAGTCCGAACAGTGCGAGATTAAAAAAGCCCCCGATATGCACACACATTCTTTTTTTTT
>JARPRG010000325.1:82170-102289 GCA_031001745.1 Hartigia nigra | reverse complement strand
CTACAGCTCTATATATATATATAGAGCTGTATACATATTGAACATACAAAGATACCCATCTAATGATCCTATACAATTCCAGTATAACGTAACCTTTCCGTATTATCGATCCGTCCTGGAGTTTGTATAAGATATAAATTACGCGTGTATGTTTCGAGCATGAAACACGATTACCCGGATGGTAAAAAATAATATGAAGCACGTGAACTTTGGATTTTAATCCAAATCCAAAGGCAGGAGTGAAGACAAACTTCTCTTCGACATTGTAAACACGTAATGGAACTAGTTGTAATTGCAATGGGATATTTTAAAAATAATTTCTATTTCCTCTAATCCGGTGATACGTTAAGGGTATCTGACACGGTCCTAACCCAACCTTTATACTTTGGAATAAATATGGAACATTGCCAAAAGGACGCGAGGCCAAAAAGTTTCGACTACAAATATGTATCGTCAATATATTCTGTTTCACAGCCCACGTGCTCTGTCCCCCAGGATATTGAAAGCCAGGGGATGGTGTATATACGTGGAGGATGCTCATGACCTTAATACAAGTAGCGGCAGTATATAATTCAATACTACGTATCTTTAGTTAATTAAAAAAAAAAAAAAAACCAGCTATCGTACGTACCGATAAATTACTTTACACAATTCAACCTGTGGTTACCCCGTGTATAATCTTAAACGTGTACCTCATTAAAACTGCGTCTTATTGAATTAAACTCGAGGTACTTGGATCCTGTCGTAAAGTAACGCGAAGAAAACTGTGAGAAGTTGCAGGTGCGCCATTACGCGAGCGTTTAAAGCCTTGCAAATCCAAAAGCCAATAATGTCAGACGTTTTTTCGGCTCGCGAACCACCCGCCGACGAGTACGTCCATCGTACGAAATCGCAACTGTAATTGCACCTGACCCCTGTGCCATGCTATAGCTATACATCAGAACTTTGAACCCTGGAAAATTGCAAAGGTCTGCTTGTCTGTGCATACATACCAATATAGATGCAGTTGCATATAACGTAGAGGACGTGTAAGTTATAGGGAGCGTGAAAACACGTGTAAAAAAAATGTCACGTAGTATAAATGCCGAATGCGTATAAAAGGTGCAGCTGCATATACAATGAGTGCACGGTATATACACGAAGGATGGTCAAGTGCGTAGATTGACATTTGACTAATGCATTTTGTTTTTTTCGGCTTATAAAAATGTATAGTGCGTGGCGAGTAATTTGTGCGAAAAATTGTACAGCTGCGACGAAAAAAATGATTGCATGTGCATATATCTGCAGTAGAGTGCAACACAGTGGACCACGTGCAGTGGGATGGGTCGCGTGCGTGAAATACGAAAATACACTTGGTGAGAGAATCGTGAGAGATTTTCTAATGAAAGCAAAAAGAAAAGCGGATCGTGTGCATCTGCGGCAACTGGTAAGCAGGTGCAGGAATACATTGGTCAAAAACTTCCGTGGGCTGCCTAACCTCCCAAAAAAAAAGGCAAAAATAAAAGAAAGAAAAGGATTTAAAACGAACGAGCGATTGCTTGCATGAAAGTACTACGACGTGATGAGCTTTCGCGGTTTATCTCTCTAGGAGAGAGAGATGAGAGTGTAAAGAAACGCACAAAAAAATAAAGGAAAAAAAAAACAATATTATTATTGCGTGATACTAAAATTTCATGTACGCGAAGGTCCGTAATAATAAGCGCACCAGTACGAAGCAGAAGAAACTCATTCTAAAGCGAGTAGAAAAACTATGCTCATTACGACAGTACAGTAGGAGGATGCGCTCCAGGATCTTAACTTTTTTTGCACCAAGAGTTACAGATGTTAACAGTCTGGAATTTTCAACGTGCACTATTATTCTTCTGTCTGTGCGATGGATGTCGAGTGCCTATCGATACCCGTTGGAATTTCGAGAGTCCGACCGAGTATAAACGTACAGACGCCCGATAGGTCGACTGCAGCTTGCTCTTGTTCGGCCATTATACTCACTGTAGATATATACACATATATATGATATATACGACCGATTCCGTGCTCCAAATATTTCATACAAAGAATCAGATTCGTGTTTCAGCCCATTGAGCAAAGAATTGTCAAAATATTATAATATATTTTTAGACAGGCTGACTTACTGAATATAACAAAAAAATCCGGCCATTGCGTTTGCTGGCAGACGCTTAAAAAAAAGCAACTCGCACTACAGAAGCAAATTGTGCGACTAGCAATGGTGTACACTTGATATTTTTATGGTAATGTTTTATTAGAAAATCAGCAATAGAAAGAGAAAAAATGGCGTATACGTATATCCGGGGATTTTAAAAAAAATCTCTCACTGCAATATTTACAAGCTTGCTGAAGAAATGCGACTTTTTTTCTGGTAACGCCTGCACATTCGTTCAATTAGTAAATTAAAAGAGGGTCGGCTTGCTATAAGCATGAGCCGTGTGACAAGGCTGAATCAACTAAAGGAAAAGAGGTACGGAGGGGAATGTACTGTAGTATTTATCTATAGTGTAACATTATAACGTGAGTTTAATCGTAGACTGTAAATAAATGCGTAGGAATTAATCTTAGTCATCGCCAATAACAGATCAAATCTCGTTCTATGAGGCTTCGCGATCAAAAGCTGGATTCCTGGTAGATTTTGGCCAATATGTATATTAGTCTATCAGAATCGATAGGATAACGAACAAGTTAAATAAACGATGAGGATTCTTTTGAGTACGCTAAAGGGACGTATAAATATCGGCGACATGTGTCCAAGACTCGTTACGATCCTCGAATATCGACGAGACATTCCTAGAAATGTCTCTACGACGTTTACACATTAAGAATAGGTTAGGTTAGGTTACGCACGTAGAAAATAAAAAGAAAAAGGAAGAAGCCCATGTGTTTTTCCATGCCAGGACTACTAACGAGTTGCGGAAAATATCTTACGAAACGTCCTGTGCGTTGCGAGAATGCCGGAGAAAATGTACGTTGGGAAATAGTTGGGAAAATGGCAGAGGAGTGCAAACGTAAGAGCCATAAGGATCCGTTTGACAGTAGCTCCTTTATCTTCTCGTCGCCTAGGTGCCCCGGAACAAACTTAACTAATGTTCAGGATTAAAGAAATGTATGAAGAGAAGTGTCTTTCAGCACGAAGGCGGGAGAAGATTGAATTGGATTCTTAGCAAACTAGAAACACGCGACCTGAGGTCTGCGTGTGAGTTTGTGGGACAGTTTCGGAGAAGGAATAATTGACCAAGGAATATAGCGAAAAGAAAAAAAAAAGAAAGAAATAGACCTGTACCTAGAAACGCATGAACCCATTTTCACTGAAATCTGTAGGAATATATTCTTTGCTCTATAGAATTTGTGTCCTCTAGCTATTCTCCATCTGAAGGGAAATGAAATTCCAATGATGTCACCGAAACTTGAAGGATAGATAAGCTCCAGGGGCACTGTAGAACCGATTACACTCAATCTCCGTAACCTGGGCCAACCTAATCTACCTCGTGCCACCGGTCGATCAATTCGCCGCCCGCGGAACCTTGGAAACTGCAAAACCCAGGTTTCCGCTAACGAGTCGAATCGACGTCGAGGGCAAACCTAATTAATATCGGTGTTACTGGACCGAGTAACCACCCAGGAATCTATAGTTACAGAACCTTGAGATCAGTGCACAGGACACTTTTACTGGATAGATAAGAAATAAGTAAGCTATTAAAAAGAAATTACTGGTTATACGCGCCAAATTGTTTCTAGGTCATTCGGCGCCGTCAGGACGAGCATCAGCTTACAGCTGATCCTTGCCAGTTTCCTTTTTTGCTATAGGATGCTCCAATCTCCAGGACTCTTCCTCGTCTATACTACTTCGCCTTTCTATACTGCGTACGTGCTTATTGATCTAATTTTAGCGAATTCTTTATTGACTGTTAACACTTACTGATATTAATCACTGACAATTAAGTCTTGCACTCCTGAACGGTACTGTATTCACAACGCAACACGGACACACCACGCTAAAACAGCCCCTGTGAACGACTGAATTTTATCGAACTAGCCGCGGCTGCGAGATGTCTCGAAATGTGGACCGCCATGAGACAACAGCGCCACCGCGGATACTTCGCTAGTTACTCCAGATACATTTAAATGATTTTCAAGTCAAGGAAACATCATGATATATCAATATTATATTTTTAACTAATCAGTCGTCGCTCAGAGATACAGTAGATAAATGTAAACTATGATCGTAAAATGAACACGTAGCTGTTAGTGCAAGATTTTTATTACTCCCAGGAGAGAACTCTTCGCTGGTTAAAAATGACCAGTCGCAGCCATAGGAAATATTTTTGTGCTCCATGTACTGAGCTATGATTATTGGATTGCTAGATTGCTGGCAATTTATTATTTTAAAGCCGTCGTACATGCAGGCTGCTAAGAGATAATCCTTAAAGAACGGATCCCACTTTAGTCGCCATATCCCACCTCCTAAATTAAGTTCCGATAATGGCTTTGCAATATTTCTTGTGTCCCAGAGCCGTAGAGTTTCGTCATAACTGAAAATATTAATGATACTTGTCAAATCCTATAATTATATACAACTTATGTAATCTACACATACCTTCCAGAAGCTAGGGAAAATTCCTTAGAAGAATTACAGTGAAGACTCGTTACTCCGGTACGATGACTTTTGTTCATCGAAACTGGTTGAGGATTCATTCTCAGATCAAAACGCAAAAATTTGCAATCATCTCCACCTGTAATATTCACAATGAAAACACAAAGATATATTATTTTAAACGAATATAGTTAGCTTTATTTTCTGTACCAGTGTATATTATATTGGTATCCCAATAATCAAAGGCAGCGATCCAAGCTTCGAAATTGTGTGCATTCCAAGAAAAAGTTTTCTCCAATTCCTCAGTTTCATTCAGCTTAAGAATATTAAACTTTCCTTCTGAATCGCTCACAATGATGCTCGCAGACGTATTATCACCACTCTCACATCTTCCTGTTGACCAGTCTAAAGACAAAGCCAAGAGCCCTGGAATATTACCATCTAATTGTGACTTAGAAGTTAAATGTAGCTTCGGTTCCCTTCCTTCCAACAATTGATAAATCTCTATAGATGCATCAGCACTCACGACACCCAGTAATATCTTTCCATTAAGCCTAACATGGGCCCATTTCATATCTAATACAGCTGCTACGTGTGCCTTCTTCATTATCCTCATTAATTTCTTCTCGATCACTTGAAACACATAAATCTGCCCAAGACGCTCCGGCACTCTTTCACCTGTCACGGTAGTCTCCGAATCTTCTTGGATCAAGTGATACGTGCCACAGACAAATAAATTCCGATAAGGCTCTATAGGGCACCATTCCACAGAGTCAGCTGGGAATTGAGTATCAAATGTATCAAGTGTTGCAAAGCACTCTGATGTCATAGTTCTGTAACAAAAATATATATTTATATTAAGACATTTTTTCACAAAGAAACCTTATATTAATATATCAATATTGAGTGCAACTTATATGATCGTTTGTCTGTATCACTTGATTGAAAGGTTCATTGAGTTTCTATAATAAGACAGAAAGTCGAATAAAAATACGTTTATTAAAACTATGAACGACAGAATAAGTTAACAGATCATCGCGAATACTTTTATCACTAGCATAATAATTCAATGGTATTTGGTCGTAAAAAATATTTCGGTACATGGGCTACATGTTTCTATCAAGTTTTACACTAAGTTGTATAATATTAAGTATATTAATATATCGCTTTCTCGATGAGTATATATTGATTAAACTTCATAAGCTTACAGCTAAGATACGAATGTTTTATTACAACCATGTAAATTCTGTAATTATTCATACGATATCACCTGGAAAAACCAGGAAAGGATACCCTGAGCAAACTGCACTAAGTATCTAGGAACGTGTTGGCAGTGTTGGTTTTGTTACAACTGCCTTTTTTTTTGTCATTGATTTTACATTAAGATACGCAGATTTGAAAAAAAAAAATGCAGAATTACTTAACGTCCTACTACATCATGATGGCTACGTACTCTTTATCCTCTTATTCACGCTTCGGATATATTAATTATATTATTATAGGAAGAGACGATTTGTACTTTTTAATGTTAATAGTTAAGGCTAAATGCAATTCGTGATACGAAATGCTTGATCTTATTTGTTTTTTGCTTAATCTGTTTAGTTTTATTTATTGATTTTTTTATCTTAATGGCGAACGTTGTACTTATTGTTTGGTGGCACTACGATAAGGTTTTGTGAGAATTATTTCGTAAACTTGTACGTGAAACTTTGTAGGACTTATAACTGAGAATAAATTAAGTATCTATTACTGACTATTATGAGCTAATGCCTTCTATCTGGCAGTCGAGACAAATATTTGGTCTTATTAGTAATAAGTTATCTTAGGCTAAATTAAATCAAAAACGGTCTTTGTAAACATCATAGAAATATCAATCAGTGTATGACAGTATGAACGAACATGACACTTGCAGATAAACTATCAATACTTTGAAAAACCATTAAATAAGAGGGGATTTTTATCTTAAATATTTAAGATCTAAATCTGTGTTATCATCAGTCATTGGCATCATTGAAATTAATCTATTGTTCTGCTTTCAAAGTTAGCAATGATTTATCTTTGCAGGAACTGCGAGGTAGACAGATTCTCATCCTTTGCTTTGTCTTTTTAGTTAATAATAATATCCTGAATTTCATGTTACTAATAAAAGGTAGTCTTTTGTGACACTTCCAATATATGTTAATTTAATAATTATTACTATTTTAGGCCGTGCATAGTTAATGCGAATGATATAAGTTAGGAATTAAGAGTTCTTGCAAAACTTATGCGTAATGCATGTAGTAAATCAAATCTATTATAATCTATTTCAGACATTCTGCACATTGCTATGGTCATACTCCCACATCAGTTTCCCACAGAGAATCTTATATTTCATTTGGGTATTATGACTCGTTCGAACAGCACTGATGAAGGACACCGACTTAGCGCAATCTAAAAATTTGGTTATAGCTTAGATTCGATAAAGCATAATAATTTTTCATTGGCGTGCACTCCTTTCTGTCTCGACAAGACACTCTCTGACTAGTATACGTGCATGAACAATGCCACGTTTTATACGTTCGGCTGAACTGCGGCTGCCTGCATAAGTCGGTCGAATATCACGTCCAAGTTCTTCTATGACATTGAGGAGTTGAGCATACTTGGACTGTCCAGGTATAGTAGGAACTGTGACTTGTGCAACTGTTTGTTGAAAAGCTCTGGGATTCGGAACAGTTATTACAGGTTCTGTGATCTTCGCTGGACCTTCACTGCTTCCACGTTCATCCTCCATCTTCAAACTTTATAAATAATCCTAACAAAGAATCAAGATATGAAGGGTATCATCGTAAAGAAGTTGTTAAACCAAACTAGACAATCACTTCTGGATTCGATGAGCGTGCTCAATTCTTTGTATCCGCAACATCTGATATGATAACAACACTGGCACCATACAACAACAACAACAACAACAGAAGATGATGATTATAAAGGCAACGAACTAAAAAAATATCATTTTGCACTTAAGCTTCTGTTAATGATTATTGTTAATATGGTTAACCAATCAATTCTATTACAATACATTATTACAAAACAAGGAAACTTCCTTCCACAAAGCTAACCTTAAATATAACTTTATATTTACAACTCAAAATATCATTCTAATACAACATCTCTGGAAATGTATGTCAAAAGCAGAATTACGTACCTGAAAATGAGGAGTGGTTGTCACGTTTTGAGGTTCTTAATAAATAAATGAGAAATAAATAAAAAACAAACTTATCACTGCACAACACGACTCTGACGCGCAGCGCAGGCAATGCAATACAACACAGTAACAGAGATTGAAACAGAAGTAACGGTTATTTAGATCGCGGCTGCGTTTACTTTTCTTTTTTTTAACATCTTTACTATCATTTATTTGAATTGTCACACAAGTCTAATAATAAGATAAAAGTTCGCAGTTAAATGTATGGTTAATTTACGGACGTAATAGAATAATTCCAGGCACATTAGAAAATGGTACTTTATTATTTAGCAATCTTATAATCCTGTATCCAATAATATAGGTACATACACGTTGCGATTGATCAAATTTCGCCGTACGTATACGCAATTATAGAAGTGAATATAAGGTATTCGTTAAATAAAACAAATAGGTATCATTCCTTCTTCAATAAAGTACAAAGAAAAATACACGATCTCCATAGGTATGTAACTGGCTATTACATTCTCTTCGTACTAGGTACATTCACCTTAGTCGCAAAACATTAAACAATACTTTTATTACTCAAAGATCTGGGAGTGTTCGACGACCGAGGAGACCTACTGATACAATAAAGGAAAAACAAAATCCCAATAACATATATCACAAAGGGAAACCGAAGGAAATTCATTTCCAATTCGACAGGTATAAAGTTCATTTAACATTATTACATTTATAATGAACGTACTGGTCTCATCGCTATAAATGCACAATGCTTATCTATATAGATCTGTCTGCCGTTTAGACTTTGGCTAAGAAAATGAATAATTCAAAATAAAAAAGCTTTACCAACTACAATAATCATACTTTGGCCTTATTGAGCCCCCTTGAAATTCATTATAAAATACAATAGATGTACTACGGTACCTCATGAAATTTCAATGATAATTCTCTATGACAGCGCAAAACTCGATTGCATCGTTATTTGCACGCTTTAACATCTATTTTCTATGTTTTGGGATATATATGCATATACGTGGCTGTATATGTATATATATATATATATATATATTTATATATATATATATAAATGATTGTTAATGATTCCTACGGATGCCGAAACACTCCCGTATAAAACATACGACTGTACTCGATACATTGTGGATAGCATAATCATGTAAAATAATCTATAAATCTAGCGACTAAGTATATTGGCAGATCATTGTCGTGCATTATGCTCGGTTTCTAGAAGACATTCTCGTACGAGGATCCTGGCGTGTTGAATTCCCATTTTTAGACGTTCAGCTGCGCTACGGCTACCGGCATACGAAAGGCGAATATCCCTGCCAAGTTCCTCGATGATAACAAGTAGCTGGGCGTATTTTCCCTGACCAGGAACAGTAGGGAAGTTTATCGTGCTGGATGGACTAGCTTGGGCCACTTGAACTGTCTGCACGTTTTGAAGATTTCGCGGATTTGGCACGGTAATGACGGGCTCAGGTATCCGGGATATTTCTGGTACCTTAGGCGGTGGTGGGTCATTCAATTTTGTAATCGTAATTTCATTGAGTTTGGCTAATTCCGTGAGTTTAGCCATTTCGGCCATTTTTGAATACTCCGGCATCTTCGTTATGTCGTTTTGCATATTCGCCATCTTTATCATCTCGTTCATTTTGCTCTTTTCATTCATCTTCGCTATCTCCTTAGCCATCTCGTTTATCTGCGCTATCTCGTTGAGCTTTGTTATGTCGTTGTTGTACTTTGCCATTTCGGTCATCTTAACCATCTCATTAAGTTTGGCTATCTCGTTCATGCGTTGTACTTCATTTATCTTGGCCATCTGTGACATCTTCATCATCTCGTTCATCTTTGCTATTTCGTTCATTTTTTTGATGTCGTTGTACTTAGCCATCTCTGAGAATTTCACCATCTCGTTCATCTTGGCAAGTTCTGACATCTTTGCTATCTCCTGCATTTTCATGTACTCTGTTGTCTTTGCATATTCCGCCATTTTTTCCATCTCATAACGTTTTGCCATATCCTGGGACATTTTGTTTAAGTCGGTCATTTTACTGAACTCAGCGAATTGCGCCATTTGCACTATGTGCTCTGGAACTTTACCACGTTCCATCATCTGCTTCAATTCTGCAGATATCTTGTTCATATTCATTTCAGACATTTGGGCTATCGTAGCTGCATCTGGCATCTTTGAGAGTTCTGCTATTTTTGATATCTCACGTGCCAGATTTTCATCCAGACAACGCTTCTTCTTGGCTCGATGACGAGCCATTCTCTGGGCTTCTTGCATTCTACGCATCGCTGCCTGCTCCTCTGTTTCTTTTGCCCTGGCGTTCTTCATCCTCTCAGCCGCCGTGTACAATCTTATAGCACGTTCCTCTGCTGTCTCTGACATTAGTCTTTGTCGTCTGTATTCACGCATTTCCCTTACCTTTGTGAGGTAAGATTTCTTCTTGGCTTTGGGCATAACACGGTATTATGCGTGGTGCCAAAACGATCATCTACAATGAGTCGCATCTTTATGAAATTCAAATAAAAGTATCCTTAATAAATCTTTTGCTGTGCATATGCTTCCAGCTATTCCTGGTCCCTATAGAGCTTTGCACTCTACAATCTCTTCTTATATCCTGTTTAAACAATCCCAGTGCTACGAGATGTAATCCTATCATACAAAAGGCACCTGATAATAAATTCAGGTATACTCCTTGCCACCTGAAACAGAAAAGCATCATTCCTATAATCCAAATATTCTCCTCTCATTTACATTCGCTAAATAAACTCACAATTGATCATCGAACACCACCACTTCAATATATACTAATATTTCATTAAATTGACTAATCACTAATGACTTCTTACACTAAGCATCATTAACTCTATCAATATTTCTCTAAAACACCCAACAGCCAACTAAATGTTTCTCGACAAGGCTTTTCCAAATGATCATACAGTTTTCTTAAAATTTGAATAAAGAGCCTTATGACAACGCGCACTGCGCATGCGCCTCAAATTAAGAACGCCGTCTTCTCCGCAACGTTCACCAATCACAACAATGGCGGACGCAATTCAGTCAATCCGCTGAAACTTACAATCAACCCTTGAGAACGTTAAATCGGTCGACGAACTGGTCTCATTTCACATCCGTATCTTCCTGGTACCCAGCCGATTACGGCGGTGTCACTCTCTATAAAAACCGGCCGGAGTTTCTCAAGATATCCCGCAGACAAACGCACAAAAGCAATATCGGCCGACATATAAGATTTTCGTTCGGAGCCACTTTAAGGGGCCAAGCGAGGTCGCCGATAGGCTGCGTGTGACGTGGTTGCGTTTATTGACCATAACCCCTTCCTATTCCTGTCTGCACATCATGGCAGACAGGTGTAAGTATACGGATGACTTGATAAACTATTGACCACCTTGTTTTTGTACAGTGACTTTAAATGAACACGCGATAATCACCTGAACTTTATAAAAATGAGTACATCGTATTCAACTCCTATCTTCTTAAGGCACCCTTCTTTTACTCCCACCTTACTTCCATTATACAACAGGCATATGTACGACGCTGTGGAATTATTGACCCATTGTCGGTTCAAAAATTCAGAATATGATCTTCTATCTTTTGTGGAACAATGCCTTTCGTACATTCTTATTCTTTAGTTTTCTAATCGACAAACGTCTTATTTAACTTTGACGCACAGCTGTTTTTATTCAGGAACATAATTGTTGCACCAATGAATTCAGTAAAATAGAGTAAAACGTGTGAATTTATTAAATTGTCCTATATAGATATATTCGTAGTGCTGATGCAACAACCGTTTATTCATGAAAGCGCTACGAACATACATATGAAACAACCTAATAGATTGAATATTTAATTTTGGATTTCTTATGTTAATTCACTGGAGATGGGATATGGAGAGTATTCTGAGTTCTTAAAAATGATGTATATTAGGTACAAGTACTAATTACTATTGTTTTTTTTATTGTTAGATTATTATTGTTACTCTATCTTGAAACTCAAGGTCACTGCTGTAGGCTGTCGTTTTGATCAGATGCTCCTTATTTGAGATATCAAGTTAACATATGGTAACCTTACGTTTTGAGCCCTGTGTGTCTGCTGCGTATGAGAGCTTGAAAAATGTCGCTTATAAAGTACGTCAAGAATAACGATAAATTTCGTGCTTATTCCCTGATTTTATCACGGTTTAACGATTGCTCTATGTATAATTTGTACTTTAAAAAACGATTAAAAACCGAAAATATTTCATAGCTCGGTAATCGATTGATAGGTATAATTTTTTACAATATACTCTGTGACCTGAGGATCACCCTTGGTTGGACTCAGATAGAGGAGATGGTCCCAGTGGAACTCTGAAGAAAAATTCCCTTAATATCTTATGCAACACATAAGCAGAGTAGCGAGTAAAAATAAAATTATCTTGAATTGACTTCAGTCTCCAAAAGGCAATCTCTGACTAGCATTCTGGCTTGTACGATGCTCATCTTTAATCTTTCAGCAGAAGTACGACTGCCAGCATAGGTCAATCTGATATCCCTTCCAAGCTCTTCGATGACTGCCAGCAGTTGAGAGTATTTACTCTGAGCGGAAGCTGATGGTGCACTAGCCTGTGGAGTTTCTATAGTTACAGGCTGATACAGTGTTGGGCTTGGTAAAACAGGTATAACAGGGTTTGCTATTTGCAAGACTACGTTCCTTTTCTTTAGCTCTGATATAACTGCTATCTCTGCAAGTGTAGAAGCTTCCAAGGCCTTGGCTTCCTCCAGAGCCTTCTTTCTCTTAGCACGAAACCTAGCCATCCTTTGTGCATCGTGAAACCTACGAATAATTGCTTCCTCTTCTGTTTCGTGTGGCCTTGGTAATGGTCTTCGGCTAGACTTTTTCCTCTCTCCGGATGATCCTGATCGTCTCTTTGGTAGTGGTGAGTTTTTACTCCTGCTCCATCGTCCATGACCATTCATTTTACACTTGTCAGAACTCAATCCCTACGATGCTTGTTATATATTCCCAGGAAAATTCTCTTTAAAAAACGCTCCGATACGTTTTTAGAGTACCTGTTCATTATACGTCTCAAGAGCAGCAACTTCTAAAATCCAAAGGAAGAATTAAAGCCAGCGTTTTCAGTGATTAAATTCACAACGGTATTTGAGAAAAAATTTAAATTTACCGCGCCGTCAGGTGAAACGACGTCAGCGCCATTAATGTCTTCTTTAACTTCTTGAAACCAATCACAAGAATGGCTACAGGTTTATTGGAGACGTCCTCCAAATTTGCGAATCACGTGTGACTTTCAAAGTAGACATTGACAACAAGAACTAAGTCATCGGATCGCGTCACTCATAAATAATCATCTTGATTTTCACATTAAGAAATCCTATGACTGGGATCGCGCAATAAAACTCTAGATCGTCTATCAGGAGCAAGCAGTTGCGTCGGACGTAAGACTTTCGACCCTCGTGCACTCTTTTCCACTGGTACAGTTTCGCGAAAAAATTCTAAGGTCTCGGTTTATTGGAGATTGGAAGGAGATAGTCGTTGTCGCCTCTTCCGCACGCACCCGTACACACCGTCAAGGTATTTCACTCCTGAAATAGCGTCGCGAGATTAATTGTCACCGATTCATATTGATTTTTTTACCTGCCATCTTAGACAAAGATATCGCAATCTCAGATATTCTAATCTCATGTTAGACTTTTGTTAATTTTCTTTTATTAAAAGAATTTTGTTATACTTCGTTCTCTTTATTATGAGACGCATATTTTGTCTCGTTGTCATCCGATGAGATGAACTGACAATTGTTCTCTGGTGCTTTTGAAGTATGCATATACATGTATATTTCTGCTCAATAATTCCTTGTTATCGTTATCATTTTGATAATGGCATTACGGAATTTGATGTTTATTGGTAGAGAAAACTGTAAACAATACGATCAGTGTAAAAGAATATACTTTGGAAGGCATTCAATGTTGTATTACTTAGTCTAAATAAACAGTTGATTCGATCTTTTTGTTTTAGGATTTGTAAATCGACACTGGCATTTGGATTAAAGAAGTGAAACTTTATATAGAGGGAATCAGTCTTGGATATAGAAAATGTATATATCGACTTCCGAGTATTATTTTCTTCTGTCGTTGGTTATTGTCCCAGTGTATTTATTTTTTAAACTCTGGTCATGGCTCGGGTGGGAGTTATTTGTTAATAATTAAACGATATATATCTCTGGATACTTTAACAATTTTTTACACATATATACTATATCTATTAGATCATTTCATTTAGTCTTCATGTGCTTCTTAATTAAAATGTAGCATTTACAGCAAGCCAATTTCACTATGTGGGTGTTTGAAATTTTCTTTTTGATAATCATTAAATAAAATCTGTACCACCCTTATTCAAAGTAATCAAATAGTCTGTTAGGCACAAACATAAGCCATGTAAAGTGTACAAATTATAACGAATACTGTAGAAAAATTTCTTCTAATAGATTCTATCATAATTTATCAGTTATAAAAAGTTCATCCAATCCCATTCTCCCTCGGTGTTTCCATATTCTATATTTAGCTATATCTTTCCTGGTTATCATACCGACCACCTGAAAGAGAAAATTAAATGTCTGCCTTATCACTGGTTTCGGAATTTTAATGAAAAAAAGAAAAAAAAGTATAAAAATGAATAACTCACTTCATTCGTATCATTCGTTACTGGTAAATGACGAAGTCCAATCGCTCTGAAGAGTCTGAACACACGTGGCAATGACGCGGACTGAAATTATAATAATAAATATTAATTCATAAAGAACATTAATGCAATCACTTTGTAATTAATGACGAACATGTTGAACGGTGTAAGCAGAAGGGTTCATAAATGGTCTTAAGTCCATCATATATGTTTTCTCTTCCTCTGTAATTTCGACTTGTTTTATCGTTGGATATCGTGGATATTCATTACGAAATATCTCTATATCTATCGTATCCCAAAATTCATTGTACTCGTTAAAAATTTTATTTTGCAAAAGCACTATGAGCTGCGATCGGAGAATTAATCCACGAAAGCGTCCATAGCTGTTTATCTCAGCCTGAATTAAAAAATGAATAAAGTATATTAATTATTAATTAAACTACAGAGATGATAAGATCGTTATAACTATTTATACCTCGTCGCTACTAGGCGGATCAACTACTGGGAAACCATTGAAAGTAACGCACGTTAATAGTTCAACTATATGACCCACGTTCTCAACTGTTTTCAAAGTCACTATAGGATGGCTCATTATCTCACTGGCATAAATATTATTTGATAAAGGCGGTGCTTCCCACGGTAGCAATGGTACTCCAGCCATTTGAATATGAATGTCATAAATTCCCTGAATAGACAAAAAAAAAATGACATATACTTATTTGCTTTAGTATAGTACAAAATAAGGTATTATTTTGGTACAAACTTCGTTAAAGAAATCGCCCACCCATTTAGCCATTATTAAGACAATTATGAGTGGGAGACCAAACGATATTCCTTGGGTCGCTTCAATGAGAATAGCTGTTAAGCTGATAGTCATTCTTACAACACCACCCAATTGTGCAGCAGCACCCAAGAGAGCATATTTTCCAGGATCAAGGAATTCCTATAACCATACAATGATGTGAGATCTATTGTGTATGTCATTGAGACATAGGATTTATAAAATATTTTCTTATGTCTTACACAAGTTGGCCAAAGTTGGCTAAATCCTGCTCCGACAAGTCTACCCCAAGCAGCACCGATCATCAATGATGGTATGAAAAGTCCACTGGACATGGACAGACCAAATGTGAAAACAGCTAGGAAAAAGTACAGGATTACGAAAACAGCCAGCGTTATGTTATTATGAGAACCTGTGAAGAGAAGCAATTACTTTATGTAGAAGCATTATAAATTGGAGTATTCAGACTTTGAAGCTGTTCGATGTACCTTTTGGATCATGAAAGAGGGACCTCACACTACTTTCTGGTGTCTGAAACCATAAGGCTGCCACTGCGCTGTATTCCCCTTCTTTACAGTACATTTGCACTGGGAATTTTGTTGGGTCTTGACCAAGTGGCTTGCAATCGTCAAGAAAATAAATCATCAAGAATCCCATAACAGCACTCATTGCTGCTACTGACAGAGCTTCTATCACCTTTAACCATTTATGCCTTATATATCTTAGACGTAAACAGCTGATCTTGTAATTCATGTGATTCCACATTGATCCAAGCAGACCTCCTATAGTTCCTACCACCATGAACAGTGGAATTTCGTAGACTCTGTATGACATTGTTTCAAACTTTCCCAAATTCAATAAACCTGGGTAAGACAGATCACCTGGGTGACCATGATAGGCACTTAAGATTATATTTAATGTAAAGGTTGTTATCATGCTAGCGAAGAATGTTCTCCAAGTTAGGCTTTGATTAAAGAAACTTGTACCCTCTTCGATACTGAATAATACACCTCCTATAAGAAGTTATAAAGCTATTAGATTATTATCTATCTAATTCATTATATTCATTAATTACCTATTGGAGCACCAAATGCTGCAGAGACTCCGGAGGCTGCACCTCCAGATACGAAATCACGTTTCTCATGATCTTCTCTGAAGTATTTAAAGATCCTTAAGTCTTTGCGAAAGGTTGTACTCTTTCCTTGAGAAATACCTGCTGCGACAACTGCTCCAGAATGTATCATGGGACCTTCCTTTAGTTATTAGAGACGGAAGTCAGAAGGAATATAGATGATTAACGAGCATGTTCAGAATTCTTTAAATGTTGTGTCGAAATGCTTAAGAAAAGGGAAATGAATACCTTTCCTCCTGCAAGTCCACCCACTACCGTACATATTACTCCTATAATTTTTACTGCTAATGTTTTAATTCTCACTACTCTTGGCACTTTGACGCCATTTAAATAACATTTTACTTGTGGAATACCACTTCCTGCGGCAACAGGCTCTACGTATGTCACTAAGACTGCTCCTATTAGAACTGGCATTAAATTTAGAATCAACCATATAAAAAAGGGCAACCACAAGCAGTTTTTGATCACACATTCGTCCATATCTGCATTATATCATATGTAAGAAAATATCTGTAAAAAGTGTGAAAAATCCTCTATGCATCATTAATAAAAGGATACATATCTTTAGTCGGTTATATTTCAAGTTTGACAATTCTTCTATAGAGATATCTACGAAGCAGGCAATTACAGCTGTGCAAATTCCTATTACTAAAAATATGAACCATCTGGCTACATTTTTCTTAACCACGAATTTATATCCCTTTTTTCTCTCTTCATCGAGTAAAAGATAATTTTCACAGGTATCGTAGTCCAGGCTCTGAAAGTTAAAATACCGATGCATGTGTCGGAGATAAAGAGCGTATCGTTAAACAGCAACATATATTCAATAGAAGGTAATGCAATCCATACCGATAAAGTATCAAAAGATTATATTTAAACTGATAAGTATGAATAAAGGATAACATAATTGACAAAGAAATTGAACAAACTACAATGAATTTTAAATATATTCAAGTATTGTAAGTATAATAAAGAAAGAAAAAAATGTTCTCATAATTTTATCTACAACTTTTACCTCATAATTGGCTGAAAGAAAATTCGTAGCTCCTGGCTGAACGTCTTCGGCATTGAGTCTTGTTGATCGACGATGAGAGAGATTTTCGATAATATTACAGACATTACTGTGATTGTTATAACTGGTATTCTATAAACAAAAAAATTCCTAACATTCGATACAGCAGTATGAAACATCGATACAACAAGTATGAATAATCACAAAAGATAAGCATGAAAAAAAAGAAAAAAATTACATTAACTACCAAGATTCATTATACAATTTCAAAGGTCATCAGATGTTAAGGGACAGTTTGATTCATTTTCTGACAGTGTCACTAATAAAGGTTATGTTATGTTTGTTTCCCAAGCAAAAAATGCAAATAAGCGAATGATGCAATCAGAAGGAAGATATAAACACTATAAAGAATTTCATGATACTCACCCGAAATCTTATACTGACATCGTTGCTGGAGTACGAAGCAAAATTATTTCTAGGTTTAACGAGTCTCTCCTTGTCGTCATGTCCGTCATTTTCATTGTTTTCATTGGTGCTGCTGTTAATCGAGACATTCGGATGCGTCGATGGATCCGTCATTTCTTTTTTTTCTTCTTGTTCCTCGCTTCGAGATTAATAAAATCTTGTCACAATTCACATTCCGTTGTGCACATTATAATAAGAACCTCAAGTATCTCAACGTCATTAGTCTTATCGGTAACTGCTAACGGCATCACAGGCTGCTCTACTTCGTGTACTGCGATATTACAAAACGTGCTAACATCGGATGCACAGTTCAGGGTACCACGTGACAGATTCTTATTCATCTATCACAGCAAATGGATGATTTAATTCCTATACATTCTATTGAACAATCCATAACGATTTTTGTTGAAGAATTGTTTTTCTTTTTATTTCTAGACAAAAGTATTTTGATTACATTACAACAATATTTTGCAGATAATGCAGATGTAGGTAGGCGTTAGCGATAAGGTGATTTTATGGAGTTCGGGGTTTCCCCTATTTCTATGTAGCATATCACGTGGAATCTTAAATGATTCATGACGAATTATTGTAATATAAATAACGATAAATATAAGTCGTTTATTGTCATTAATATTCGTAGTTTTTACGTTAAGATTATTTTATATTACGTATTGTAAATAACGTTTTGTTTTTCAGTTAGTCTTATTTAACATAATTCATTTCAGTTCTTACAATATATGATGCTTTTTACAATACACATTTTCTGATGTACAAGGTTATTCGTTATGCATACGATATATTGATAATCTGAAGGAATCAGTGTCGGATGAGTAACTACTTTGAAGATATTTAATATAATTAATACTGATGATCCCTAACTTCTAAAAATAATGTGAATAACGTGTGAAGAGCTTCTATTCTAGAATTTCCATGAACCGGGATGTCCAATAGATTACAAACAATGTCAACGAGATATACAAGATCACAATCTAATTTGGATAAATCAATTTCCGTCTCGTTAAGCTTCTCCTCCAATTCGCTCGGCCATTGTTGCATGAGATTGTCAATGTCAGGCATTGGTTTCGACAATTCAACAGCTGGAGGATGCCTACTTCTATGCAATTGATTAATATCTTCGATCCATCTTTCAATCGATTTCCCATTTTTCTCAGCATTCTCGATCCTCTTTATTACCGACTGTTTAGCTGGGCCAGCACTTTTGCTACGACTTCGTAACTGCAAGTGCAACACTGCAGGCTCGGATTGATTGGCGCATGGTTCATCCAAAACTACTAGTCCAACTTTATCGGCCAATCCGTCTGGTCTTGGTATTTTTATAAAAGCATCTATATCACCGACCGCCGGTATATAATCTGGTACGAATGGTATCAATTTATAATTAAGATCAATTTTCTGTGGAGTGTATCTGTAAAGTATCAATAATAAAATTATATTGAAATATAATGTTCCATTCTAATTGGAATTATACTGGTTTTAGAAATATGAAATTCGAAAAGGATTATACCTCATTATGTTTTGAAATAATTCTTTGACTTCAGCGGAGACTTCCATATCCTCGAATTTTTTCGGATCATAAAAATCTATACTTTTTGCCATACTGTTAGCTTGAATATCATCATCGTCAGTTTCTTCACTGTCCGAAGGGTCGCTACCGATTCCCATAGATTTTCCATAAGAGACGTTACGATCGATTTTACTTGAATATCTAAAATTTTCTTTGCTTTTATTATTTCGTATGTTTAATTATGGCTTTGACCATTTTTACCTCGTCAGTTCTGGCCTTCTACGTGGAGAATTGATCTCGGCACTGCCAGGCTTCTCAATACTTTTATTTCTCGTCGTTCTCTTCATACTGCCCGATCTACTGTTTATTGGACTCTTAATTTCTTCAGCATTTCGCACCTCGATACTTTCGTCGAATTTTGAGAATGCTGAAATATTTGGAACTTCCTCTTCGTCACTGCTGTCCTTTAGATTCATCGGTCACAGATGTTCTTAACAGTTTTCGTGATTATTATTTATTACCAGCTACCAATTATGTTTTCAATACCCATAACAATTGTATAAACAATTCGTTACGCTTGTTTCTTCTTCATTTCTTCTTTTTTTTACAAATATTTTATCTTTATATCTAGTCCTAAAGCGTCGAACATTCAGTTCGTACTAATCAACTCTCAGGCGTTCATTCTAGTTTTATTATTGTTTG